>LNAC01000027.1:12872088-12916892 GCA_002007465.1 Ailurus styani | reverse complement strand
GGAGGGAGTTGGGGGAACGGGAGGTTTTATAAAGTCTTGTGTAGGGCCGCCTGAGTGGCTCAGTGGGTTAAGCCTCTGCCTTTGGCTCAGGTCATGATCTCAGGGTCCTCGGATCGAGGCCCGCGTTAGGCTCTCTGCTCAGCAGGGAGCCTGCTTCCTCCTTTCTGCCTGCCTCTCTGCCTACTTGTGATCTCTCTCTCTCTCTGTCAAATAAATAAATAAAATCTTTAAAAAAATAAATAGAATAAAGTCTTGTGTATGCTGTGAGCCTGGGCTGCTTTGTTCCCCTGCCTCCCAAATGTGAACTTCCATCAGAGATTCCAGGAGGAGAAAGAAGATTAGGACAGAGGCTGAAAATGAGCAGCTGTTTTGCGTCTGAATGTATCCAGACCCCACATAGTCCTTCCTCTCCCAGCCATGTCTTCCCTTCCCATCCTTGGTTTCCATACAAATGTGATTGAGGAGGAATTCTCCTTTTGCATTTTTAGAGAGCAACATCTCAGAGTAACTATATTGTCACATTTAGAGGGAGAAAGGTTAATTAAGCTAGATCATCCCCCAACACCAGCATCCCCACCCCTAAAGAGCAGAACCCTGCTAACCCAACACCATTCAGAGCCACTAACTCCACAATTATTCCCCTCTGGAACAGTTCACTTTTTTTTTTATTTCATACTTCCAAGTTGAAGTAGGCATCTTGTGGTTTTTGTTTGTTTTTAAGATGATACCTTTGTAGTAATTATCAGAGGCATTTTCGTATCCACAACGTGCTTGGGGAAGAGTACCTCTGGGTTCAGCGTGTTGAGTCCCACAGGGAAAATGCTGGAGTTCAGATGCCACTGGCTTCTCGCAGCGTTCTTCCAGTTACTGCAATCATCTATCAGGTTACCCACCCCAGCTCCAGCTCTGCCCTCCCATCCTCCTGACTTCTGCAAGTCTAAGTGACTGTATCTCTCAAACTGAAGAAAAGAGGCAAAGCTACTTCCCCAAAGTCTTAGCCTCTAGCACTGTGCTGGGCACAGGGCCTGCACTGGATAAATAGGTGGTGATTGATTTCCTGATTGATTGGCCCACATTAGAATGCTAAGCCGTAGCTGTCTGCTGTGTTGAATTATACACTTGTTCTCAGGACAAAAAAACAAAAACCAAACCAAAACAAAAAAACAAAAAACAAAACAGTGACTCTGCTAAGAAGCTATCTCTCAATTAACACTATTATCCCTTTAATCCACCTCAAACTATTAGCTCTGTCTCCTTACCAGCTGATTCCAAACCTTTGCATTGAAGAGTTTATTTATTCGTTTCTGTTGGGGAATGTCATTGAAAAGATGAGACTGCTAAGTGAATGTGAGGCACACCCAGGCCCTCAGGGCTCCTCAGCCCCTCCCTGTCCTGGGAACATGGGTTCTGCTTGCCTTTCCCACTCCCAGAGACGGCTCCAAGGACATGGCCTTGAGATAGCAATGTAACGTCTGGATTACCTGCATGGTATATGTGACTCAAACAGTTAAGGCCTCTACATAAACTTCTAAGATTTGGCAGATGGGTGTAGCATTTATCTTGCTGCCACCCAAGGCAAAGCCCATATGTAAATTCCCTTTGCTATTATTAAAACTGCCACCTACCAACCCAGAGTGGCCTGCCTCCTTCTTCACTCTCTCCCTGCCCTCTGAGTACAGGAGCCAGTTTCAGATTACACCTGGGAAGCTCCCCAGAGGGTTGTCAAACCAATGATTGATTGATTGATTGATTTTTATTGTGTTATGTTAGTCACCATAAAATTCATCATTAGTTTTTGATGCAGTGTCCCAAGATTCATTGTTTTTGTACAACAATTTAAAAAATATTCATGAGCAATTACTGTATGCCAGTCACAGGGAAGAGTCAAATTAAAAAAAAAAAAACCAACCTACATGATTCAGAAGAGTTACCTCACATTCTCCTAATAACCTCAAGAGTGGATATAAAACTGCAGTGATGGAAAGAGTTCGGAGGGGCTACAGGGACACTCAGAGGGGAACCTGGATGCCGAGTCCAGGGATGGTTACCTGGGAAAGCAGGAGTTGAGCCATGCCCTAGAGGGTGAAAAAGAGGTAAGAAGAGGGGAAAAGGAGGAATGGGGCAGAGCAATGGCCTTCACCACAGACCTTCACGTCGTTCAGAAGGGTGAGTCATTCCTCCCATCCTCCAACGACCCACGATGCAGTAATAATTCTCTAGCATTTCCTCAGGAAACTGTCTAGAGGTGGGAGCACCGGGTCCTCTCACCGTGCTCTCCTTTCCATCTTCATCATCGGCCGTGCACAGAGAGTCTTTGCCCCATGCAGGGAGAGGGTGCTTCTCCTGGCCTCTACTCTCCATGGTCAGGATCCACTTTCGAGAAAGCGTTTGGAAGATCCTGAGCCAAGACCTAGAAGTTCTGCCTACAGCAGTGGAGTAAAGTCAGGGTCACAACATCACATGAAAGCTGACACCCTGGCCTGAGGCTTCTCAGCACTTAACCTATCAACACTGTCCTAGCCAGTCTAGGAGGTTTCAATTACCGTTTTTCAGATCCATGGGGAGCATTCCTTAAATTGAGGTGGACCCTATGTGTGTTCTTGAAATTCATAGCTTTTAAGTGAGAATATCCATTCTTAATCTAGTTCCTAGCTCTTCCTTTGCCTACATATTATTCTTCCCGCCTCACCCCGAAGCTGCTCATTTGTTTCCAAGTGCAGCAAATGACAGCACCAGAAGGTGAAGAGTGTAAGTGCTTTACCTGGAGGTGGAAAATGATCACATTTGTTTCTGGTGACCCAGATAAAGAAATGGTGAAAAGATAGATAAATTTTATTGCATCCTTCCCAAGCACAGCTTCTTAACTTTATTAATAATAGTATTTCAAAAGTCTGACACTCGCATGTAAAGAAATGAATCACTAATTGCAAACTGGTACAAACTTTGCTCTATTTTACCTTTCCTATATGAACATTATGATCATTTTAATGTTCAATAAAGATTTTGACTTTAAAAAATCTGTAGGTTTTATATTTTCAAGAAGTTTTAAAACATACTTGCCAACTGAGCTAATCTATGAAGATGGTGTCTATATACTCGTCTGCCTTATCTCTCTGCTTAGACTTCCAGGTCAGCTTATGGCAAATAGCACCGTTTCACCTTTGTTTTTTCAGTTTCCCTGCTCAAAAGCATAAACTGAGTACTCTGCACACAAAAGGTATCCCTCCTAACCCCAAAAACCTGTGTATTGGTAACACCAAGAGTCAGGACTTTGTGTGTATGTGTGTGTGTATACAGATACACATGAGTCCCCTGTTTCACTGGTTTAGATCTCTCTGTGTCAATAAGTAGGCCTCAAATGGCTGGACCCTGCACATGTGTGGTCTTTGGGGAGCAGGTGGGCTGAGGTTATTTTGCCTGGGCAGAGAAGCTCTGAGTCCCATGGGGAGCCTCCCAGAATCTCAGGGTGCAGTCTAGAATTTTGGACACAAAGGAACAGGGGCCTGGACTCTCAAATGGGGACAGTTCCTGGGTTGACAATCCCGGACCTGGGCAGGGTATGGCTCTCCATAGCCTTGAACAGAACAATTGCCCTCCTGTGATAGGAAAATGGTGGGGGGGCAAAAAAATACACATATTCATAAAAAATACACATACACGCACATATGGACAAATTTCTGACCACCAGTGGTACTAAAAGCCTACAGAGGGTCAGCTTCCCTTGGTCATCAGTATAAAGTCCCTAATGCAGGTCAGTGTCACGACACTGTTCTGACTTCAAGCACCCTGACATGAAACAGGTTCCCAGTCACACAATATCTAGCACTATCTCCTCTGATAAACTCTCTTAACTGTCCTTGACCACTACTACTGTTCAAGAAGCCCACACTCCACCATACTCTTCATTGTCATATGGCCTTTGGCTTGGAAGAAGATGAAAGTTCTCTTTGTGTCCTATCTTTAGGTAGGAGAAGAGAACTAGCTGCTAACAGAGAGAGCTGGATTGATGGAATAGAGAACACGTTCCAAACTAAAATTTAAAAAATGTGACAATCAGGAGATAGAGAGCCTGAGAATGAAGCTGGATTCCATTGTGAAGTAGCTCTGTGACCTCAGACATGTTACTGAATCTCTCTGTAATTCTCACTCTATCTTTGAAATGAGGATAATACTAAAAACCTACGCCACAGATTATGCTGAAGAGTAACTGAGGTTCTCCATGTAAAGGGCTTGGCAACCTGTCCAGCACAGAATTAGCATCCCATAAACATTGCTGTACTTGCTACTATTATTATTTAGGAAGTAATATAGTGTCAAGGTTAGGTCCATAGTGCTATGTTAGACTGTCTGGGTTCAAGTCCCAGTTCCTCCATTTAGTAGCTATACAACCTTTGGCAAGTTTCTTTGTCTCTTTCCCTCACCTGTAACATGAAAATGAAATTTATCTGCCTCATAAAGTTGTGAGTTGAAATCAAGTTGGCGGGCGCCTGGGTGGCTCAGTGGGTTAAAGCCGCTGCCTTCGGCTCAGGTCATGATCCCGGGGTCCTGGGATCGAGGCCCACATCGGGCTCTCTGCTCAGCAGGGAGCCTGCTTCCTCCTCTCTCCTCTCTCTCTGCCTGCCTCTCTGCCTACTTGTGATCTCTCTCTCTGTGTCAAATGAATTAAAAAAAAAAAATCTTTTGAAATCAAGTTGGCCAAGTAAAAATCTTGGCATAGTGCCAAGCATGTAGAAAACTTTCAATATATATAAAAATCATTATTATTAATAGTACTATTATCATGACTACCAGAATGACTCTCGTAAGTCATTTTCATCATGACTGTCTTCTTTTTGAAGACCCCATACCACCTCGTTCCTGCACTTGCCTTGTTTCCTTGTAAGGCACATGCTGACATCTGTCTCCTAGCCTACATGGAATTTCTTGCCCAGTCTGCCTACAGATTGCAGTACAAAAGGAGAGATCCACTTCCTGGGCTCAGAGACCTTTTACTTCTCTCCAACAAGCTTATGTACTTTGGCTAGAAATGTGGGAATGCGTTCTCCCTTCTCCTGCCACCTCCATAACTTACCCTCAGATTCCTTATTTTTAAGGGCAGGATGGTGAGCAGGGAACTGAATGCAAAAGTTTTAGGATTCTCAGTGAAATTTGGCATCCCCAATCCACCAACATGAAGAAATCATCATCCAACCTTACTTCAAATAAAAAAAGCCTCCAGAAATACAGCAGATATCAAATTCATAGGTGTGAAGACTTGCTTAATTTCTCACTTAATGCTAAGTGTAAAAACACCTCCAAGCCATATTGGACTAATATATCTCTGTGCCCTTGCACAGGCTTTTTGTCCCAGAGCCATATAAATTTCACCTTTGCAGTTAATACTCACGTGAATTCCAATCCAGATATGTAACATCAAAACAGGAAACCCTTTAGCTAAAGGGAAACCCAGATTCAGGATGAAAATTCTAAGTCTCTGCTGCTCATGTGTTTCTGTGACAACCCAAAGAGCTATTTTCACAAATCCATTAATTCCCCAAACATTTATTGAGCATCTCCTCTGGGCTAATCAGTCATGTACTGGTTGGTTGGGATATCAACATTATTAAAACAAGGTCCTGCCTTCAAGGAACTCATACATAGTCTGTCTAGTGGTAAAGATAGAAGCATAAATAAATAATGATAACGCAATGTGACAAGTGAAACAATGAGGCGAGTAAGATGCCAAGGGTTTCATGAGCACAGCCTGAGACCATGCATGAATGCTTCCAGGAAGGGATGTTTGCGGAGTATCATCCGTGACCGAGAGAGTTGGTTAGGCAAAGGAGGTCAGTGTGGGGCAGCTGGGAGAGCACGTTCCAGACAGAGGAAAGGACATGGACAATGGTGCAGAGAAGCAGACCATAGTGTGTGTGCATAGGACAGAAAATTCATGATGGGGAGCAATGCAAGATGAGGCTGAGCAGGTGGTGGGAGCCAGATCATGGACAGCCTTGCCAGCTAAGCTAAGGAACATGGACAACATCTCACAGGCAACAATAGGCTGTGATGGTTTCAAGGAAGGGCCTGGCACGGTGTACCTTGCATCTCAGAAAGACTATTATGGGAGCTCCAGGGCAAGATGGTTTTGAGGTGTCCAGTGATAAGACCAGTTACAAGGCAGTAGTTGGAACCCAGTCTGATAATATGAGCCTGATTCCTGACTAGTCCTTATTTCTCTGTCTAAATAAGATCTTTGCCTTTAGTCATCAAAGCACTCACCATTCATCTATCATTCACAGTTTCCCTACCAGCCTCTTGGTCCTGGCCATGGGCAAGCAAATGGAAGTGACAGCTCCTGTCTGGATCTATGCACTCCAAGTGAGCATAATTCAGCGCTGGAGCCAAAGCCGATGTTATGCATTAGTTATTACTGTAAGACGGCAATTTGGTGATAAAATACAAATACTGTCACTTTCAATATGTACTAAAAGTGATTTACCAGAGCTCACGGGGAGCAACTTAGACGACTGTCTGATTACAATACACAGGATAAATCACCCTCATTTGAGGGTTAAATTATCCAGTCTGACAACTCTAGATCAATTTGACAGTTAAAATCAGGGTCTTCACCTTCCCTCCCCAACTCATACTGAATTTGTTCTGGTTTCTGTGGATGAACAATCAAAACAGTAGATAGAGCCTCTCCTTTTTCTTCTGTAGAAATTTCCCATCCTTCACTCAGGGTCCAACTGAAGCCCCAGGTCCTCTGTGAAGTTTTCTCTAAAAACACCAACTCATTCTCCAGAGTATTAGTCTTCACAGTACATATCTGTCACCCTGATGTAGCACTCTGTTGGGACAGTAAGGTCTGAAATAAATGTCCCATGAGAGACAGTCTTCAAATAAGGTTGCTGTGATGGTAAACTCTATGTGTCAACTTGACTGGGCTGAGGGATACCCAGAGAGCTGGTAAAACAGCATTTTGGGGTGTGTCTACGAGGCTATTTCTGGAAGAAATTAGCAGCTGATTCAGTAGACTCACCAATGTTTGTGGGCCTCATCCAATCTACTGAGGGCCTGAATACAATGAAAAGGCAGCAGGAGGGTGAATTCACTCTCTCTGCTTGAGCTAAGACATCCAGCTTCTGCCTTAATACATTGGTTTTAGGGCTTTCAGACTCAGATCAGGACTTAAGCCATCAGCCCCAGCCCATCCCCAATTCTCAGGACTTCAGACTTGGTCTGAATTATACCACCAGCTTTCCTGGTTCTCCAGCTTGCAGATGGCAGACTGTGGGACTTCTTGGCTTTCATAACTGTGTGAACCAAGAAATATCCTTTTATATATATCTGTATATATCCTATTGGTTTTGTTCCTCTGGAGAACACTGACTAAAACAGCTGCCAACAATTCCTCCCCTTCCAGTATACACATGTCATTCTGCACAGTAAGAGTCTGATTCCCTTCCCCCTGAATCTGAATTGGTCATGCGACTTGCTTTACCTATAGAAGTGACTGTCCCAACTCTAGGGATGCTACCACCTGGGGCTCTTGGAATCCAGTCTCCATATAAGAACCTTGGGCTAAACTCCCGAGTGATAAGAGGCATAGGAAAGAGGACCATACCCTTCTTAGACATCCCTTGTTGGAACTCAGCAAGGAGTCCAGGTAAATGTAACCACACAAGTGACCAGACTGACATTATATGAAACATAACTGGTTGGCTTACCCTGTCAACACATAGCCAAACAACAAATCATTGTCATTTTAAGCCACCAAATTTTGTAGTAGTTTATTATTAAACAAACAAGAACTGAAGCTGTGTTTTCTCCCCAACTAGAATGAGAGGGCCTCATGGATATACTATGATAAGTGGTACTGACTGGGTTTTTATAGATGATGGGCATTTTATATAAATGATGTCACTTAACCTACATGAGAGTCATGCAAGCTAAGTATTATTATCCCCATTTGGCTAATGGGAAACTGAGGCCAAGCGAGGATACGTAACTTGCCCCAAGTCATAGAGCCAGTACTCAAGTCTGTCTGTCTTCAAGGCCTGGGTGCTTAACCACTCTTCCATACTGGAATTCATGGTTCAGAACCAAGTGTAAGCATTTTAAAATCATATGTTCATGGAAACGGTGTGGCAATAAGCTGTCTCGGCTTTAGAGTTGACAGACCTGAAATCAAATCCCATCTCCAACAGGTAAGCCCTGCCTTGGTCTCCTCCCCCCCAGCAAAGATGGCAATATTCTGATATTAATGAAAAGAGTGGGACTTTTCCATTATACAGTATGATATTTTCTACTTTCTGGTGATGATACGGTTTTTCATCATTTTCTCCCAATCTTCTATCCTTTGATGCTATGATTTGTTTCCTTTATTACTTTTATGAAAACTGTTTTAACAGTATGTCCCTGGACAAATTGCTGATCTTCCCTGTTATTTATTATTCTGGACCATAAAGTAGATCCTATGATTCCTACCTTGCAGGATCATGGTGAGGATTAGTTCAAATAGTACAACTAAAGCCTCGACACATCATAGGCACTTCATAAACTGTCCTGGTATTAGTGTTAGTCCTAATGTCATTGGGATGAGTTGGTGAATCTGGAGCAGACTGAAGCTACTTATTTCACAAGGAAGGAAAACATCCCAAGAACTGCCAAAACATTTTTGGATGCTTCCATGACAATTTAAAAAGGTAGAAAGTAAAAACTTTTCCAGGTGACTAGACAAAATGTATTAGTTCGAGATCCAAAGGTCAGGACAGAACTCAACGTCATGTACACACCACTTGGATATGAACAAAAAGTACATGTTAAGGCCTCATTGGGGTCACATTCCACTACTGTGTTACAGACTTCACTGCCTCCCCTTAACTTAACCCTATCAATCCCAGAAAAAGCATAAATCTGAAAAAGATGACCACTGACCTCAAACACTATGGTAGATGCTATCGGTGCATCTCCCAGATTCCCTTATCTGGCAGGTGCATCCATTCCCCAACTGCTGCAGGTGTTGGCTGCTCATTGGCTCACACCTGCATCCTTGTCTGGAAGACTGTCTTTAGCCAATGAGAACCACTTAACCTGGAAATCCCTGGGAGCTTAAATCTAAAGCCAGTGACCAAATGATTCAGGGGAATAAAAACTCAATCCCTTGCCTCAAATTCTGTGGTACAAATCATATTCTATAGCTCCCCCACGGGATCAGGCTAGGCTAAGGTTAAATCACAGCTTTACCATCTTCTTCCCTGCCTTTCCTGCCTCCCTCACTTCCTTACAGGGCTCTCCCAGGAGCACACCCCAATAAATAACACACACAAGAATCCCCATCTCGGGCTCTGGTTCTGGGAAGCCTGACTCAAGATAATCATTCTGATGCCTTCAAGCAAAAGTAGGGGGAAAAAAATGTCTTTCATACTCTTAACAGGTATTTTGTCCCCATATCAAAGATTTTTGTTTAAATAATAAGTTAGAAAGATGGGATCAGGAAGGAGACAAACCATAAGAGACTCTTAATCTCATGAAACAAACTAAGGGTTACTGGGGGGTGGGAAGGTAGGGATAGGGTGGCTGGGTTATGGATATTGGGGAGGGTTAGTGCTATGGTGAGTGCTGTGAAAGGTGTAAGCCTGATGATTTACAGACCTGTACCCCTGGGGCAAATAATAATAATAATAATAATAAGAAGAAGAAGAAGAAGAAGAAGAAGAAGAAGTTAGAAACCAAAAATTGGTTAAAAGCAAAGCAAAGAAAATGAGAGATTTCCTGTAACAACTTGAGATTTTAGATAACCATGGCAGGTCACTGTGCGGATTTCCCAACCTCACCACCACTCTGAAGAGTAACAAAGGAGATAATTTACAAATCAAACTATAGGGGATGCAGCCCAAGAATTTATACTGGATCCTCATACTAGGAAACCATAGGCTTGGTCTATGGAATCTGCAAAATAGTAACCATTTGTGTATACATCTTCGCTCTACCACTGGGTGACCTCAAGCTAGTTACTTAACATTTCTCATCTTCATTTCCCCTTTTAAATATGAGGAAAATGACGATATGTCTTTCTAGAGTATGTTTATAAAGTATGAACTAATACATGTCTGACACATTGCAAGTGCTCAATACTAGCTACTATCTTGGGCCAAACACTGTATGTATCAATCAGCATAGGCTAAGTTAAGCAACAGCAAAAATGCCCCCAAATCTCAGTGCCTCAATACATCAAAAGTCATTCTTCCTCATACCACACATCCATGATATGTTGACTGGGGGTAGGGAAGCCAGGCATACTGAACAGCCACCATCCTGAATGTTAATGTGACTTTGTGCCAAAAGTCACTTATCAGCAATTGAATGCTCTGATCCAGAAGTTATGGACTTGATTTTGGCCCATGACTCATTGGCTGGACTTAGTCACATGGTCCCATCCAACAACGAGGAATCCAAGAAGTGTCACTCCACTATGACCAAAATGAGAAGAGAACTGGGTATCTGTGAACAGCACTAATATCCCACCACACTGCACATCCAAAGATGTAGGCACTGGAATTAGCCCCATTCTAAAATTAAGAAATTGAGAGCTAGAGGGGTTAAGTAACTTCCTTAAGGCCACACCACTAGCAATGATAAGGGTTACTTCCCAAATGGAAGTGAAATTATAGGCATACAGAATGTCAGAGTTGGAAAAGGACATTTAAAGTCCATGAAATCTAACCTCTCATCCCATGTGGTAATCTCTTCTATAAGTAAATCACAGAAGCATGAAAGCAGGGTCATCCCTTAGAAAAAGCAACTTGACCATCACCCTGACCCTCTGCTTGAACAGGGGAACCTTGGGAGCCACTTATCTGGTATACTTTGATTTTACATATATCTGCATGACCAAAATAGAGGGCTTCTCCAAAACCAGATGAGGTGTTCTGGACCTCTATGCTTCTAGGAACTGCCATGCACAGAAATGACATTTTATTTTTTTTAACTTGTTTTTCATTTTTTTGTTGTTGTTGTTGAAGTTGACACGCAATGTTACATTAGATTCACATGTACAACACAGTGATTTGATATGTTATGCTCACCACAAGTGTAGCCACTATCTGGGAAGTGACATTTTATATTGTAAAATTCCACAGAGTGGGCAGTAACAATGTATAGAATCATAACAGGGCTATGCTTTACAAGATTTGTCTCAAATTCTTACAGTAACTTTGTGGGCAAGTATTATACCTATTTTTCTGATTAAGATCCTGAGGTTAGAGATTTAATTCACTCCCCAAGATAAAATGGCTAGTTGGGGGGCAGAGCTGGGATTCTTTTTTTTTTTTTTAAAGATTTTATTTATTTATTTGACACAGAGAGAGAGATCACAAGTAGTCTGAGAGGCAGGCAGAGAGAGAGGAGGAAGCAGGCTCCCGCTGAGCAGAGAGCCCAATGCGGGGCTCAATCCCAGGACCCTGAGATCATGACTTGAGCCGAAGGCAGAGGCTTTAACCCACTGAGCCACCCAGGTGCCCCCAGAGCTGGGATTCTAACCCAAGTGGCTCTGATCCACAGACTGCATTCCATCACAGGGGGAGATGGAGGGTCCACTCAACCAGAACACCTCCATTACTCTGTGGTCTGGTACAACTGCTCAAAAAATATTAAATCCAAAATAAATGCATTAATGACAAGGTAATTTCAGTCACTCATTATCAACATGCCTAGTATCATAGAGTCATGTATTGAATTGAGAGGAAAACCTCCAAGTTGTTGTGTATTTAAACTCAAGCTCATGGACAGGGAGAAAAAGACTGAAACTGATATTGATCGAGTAATCTATCCTGGCCCAAGCTTGTGCTAGTTTTTATATAAAATTATTTCATTTAACTTTCATAATTTCTTCATGAAATTGCTATTTCTCTTATCTCTATTTACAGATTAGGACATCTGTAAAAGACTCAAAAGATTGAGTGAATTCTCCAAAGTCACACAGTTAAGTAGTGTAAGCTTTCTCTACCAAGCTGCCTTCCCCAGGTCCAAGGGAAAGAAATCACTGACAAGAAGTACTCATGGCAAGGGGCCCTGACTCCCCTTCTAGCAGCTCCCATATATATCTCTGAAGACTGTGTCCAGCAGAGTTTTAATCATTTCAGAGTTAGGTCTCTTCCATTATCCTTACAGAATGGCTGCCAGAATTCCACATCTTTCAGTTAAGAAGGTTTCTCTTCATCAGCTGAAGCCTCAGACTTTTCTCTTGATTCAAATCCAATGTTCCAACTCAGGCCTCCTGACATCAGCTGCTCCCACCCACATAACTCCCCATATGCTGATACCCAACTAACACCATCTGTAGGACCAAAGATGTTCTGGGTCCCTCTGCTCTGAATAAGAACCCTGACTCAAGAGTGAAGGAACTACAGGGCCGCTGGAAAAGCTAGTGTATGCTTATAATATCTTTAGCCATTCCCTCTATTCTTCTTGCCCCTAAGCCACTTTGACACACCGGCGAGAACAAAGTACATATACTGAGTGGAAAGAAGGAGAAAAAGAATGGATCTCTAGCATCTTGTGGATGCTACCAGCCCTGGAGAGAAAATACTGTCTGAAGGAGCTATGCTGTAAGTCATCACTTGAAAAGTTTCCAGCAAAGGATATCATCACCTTGCTCTATGGGAAACTGAATTTCCCTGGGGATTCACTGGATTCCCCACTCTCATTCCATCCCTATGCCAATTAGTCTAAGCTAATAAGTATAACCCGTTTTCCTGGGCACAGTGATTGCTCCAGGAATAAGCAGGCAATTTAGGATGGTCAATAAAAGAAAAGCCCAGGATTCTTTTTCTGATTACTCAAGAAAGGAGCTCTTATATCACCCTCCCCACCACCCAGCTGAGACAGAAGCTAGGCAGATTGAGGTTTGGAACTGCTGCATTAATCCTGTGATCATGAGGTGAGAGAACAGAACTAAGTCGGAAGATGAGAACATGAAGCCTGGCAACATCACGTGAGACTCTGCATCGAGCTGTACCTCAATCCAGAACAACCCCTAGATTTTCTCCTTATGGACTCCACTAACATTCCCTTTTGGCTTACAGCAGTTTGGGTTGAGTCTCTCTCTAGTCACTTACAATCAAAACAGTCCTGAAAGGGCATCATAAGTAAAAAACAGTCTTGGGTCACAGTGTCCAGGGGAAATAGTAGAGTTTGAGGTCTACCTTCCAACAACCTCCCACATCTTTGTGCCATTTTATTGCCTTTCTACCTCTTGACCAGAACTGGTTCTGGGAAAACCAACAAACTAGCCCAAATAATCTCAAGTGTCTCTGCTTCCTGGCTCTGCTCTGTCCCATCTCAGGTGTCAAATGTTTGAATGCTAAATTCATGTTAGGGATTTCTGTCCCTTCAGAGGAATACCTAAATTTGATCAGGAGAGGGTGATATACTATTCAAAGGAAGCACAAAGGGCACATAGGGTGAAGGTAAGTTATAACCAGTAGAGGTGTTCAGGAGTGTGAACCTCCCCGACCACAGCTCTTTTCTCTCTGCTCTCATGTGTCTTGTATATATTAGCTCTGCCACTGTAGGCTAAGCACTTAGCCATGTGTTCCAGTTTCCTCGCCTGTAAAATAATGGATACGAATCTCATAGAGTTGTGACAATGCAATGACTCAGGCATGTAGGGCACATAGAACAGAGCCTGGCATAGAGTAAACACTATGTATGTCAGTTCCTAGTCTCCTTATTCTTTGGATGGACATTACCATCCAGACTGTACACCCCTGGGCAGGAGATGATCTGACTTAACTTTTCTTTGTATTTGTAGCAACCAGTCCAGTGTCTGGATCCAGAAGAATTTACTGAAGGGGCCCTTGGTAGGGGTGCTATAAAGAGATTCATGTGTATGTGTTCCATCCTGTGGTATTATGAATGGATCTCTAATGATGGAAGTTCAAGTCCTGAAGTAGGATATTGCAGGACAGATTCTTGGGAAAGTCATCCATCCTCACTTGGATGGTTTCTATTAATAGCTGAGAAACAAATCAGTTGGGTGGGACAGCCATTTAGGAATAGTCCTCAGCCTGAGATGGAATCCCCAACTCACTCAACCAGAAACCTCCCTCCTCAACCTGCCTTATGACTTTGGCTCAATGTGTTTCTTCATTCCTCCAGCATGCAGAGGGGAGACCCACCAGGAATTCTCTCCCCTTACTGCCTTGAGAACTGTCACACTCGTGAGAATTTCCTGCCAGATACTTGTCTTGTAGCATCCTAGAGTCGGCTCCTCAGAGAGACCTGTAGGATAGGCTTATTCTTCAGTCCCTAGGCTGCCATCGAATCAGTAGAGAGTTGTGAGCTGTCAGCTAGGTGTTTCTGTCTTCAGGGGGAAAGAAACCTGAGCAAAGATACTTACAAAGGAAAATTTGTTGCAAGGCAAATGAGGGGAGGAAGGCAATTCAGATGGAGAGAGATTCACCACCACAGCATTTTCAAGTGTTAAATCTCTCTTGCATGTGGATGCACTAGTCCCATGCAGTGTTAACAATTTCTTCTATTATCTTCTTGTCCTGACATATGCTTGGGAGATCAGAAGTGTAAACAGGTAATTCAGTTGGGTAAGTAAATCGCCTCTCCTCCCTGCCAAGCTGTTAAGCAGGCACTTCTAACATTGCACAGGCTTAGATCAGGTTTCCCAGAGGCTGGCTAAATGAGAATGGTGAAACGAGACCTCAGAGGAGTAGGGAAGGGTATATAGTATCTCCCCCAAGACATGGGGAGACTTGGGGATGGTCTTCACTGTGGAAACCTGACATGAACTTCTTATACACCTCCATAAGATGGAAATAGGTAACTTCAGAAACATGGTAAGTTGGTGGCCAAAGGGTCTAATTTTTTCCTATAAATATTTGTAGAAATTCCTAGAAACATCAACCCATGCCCATCTTACAAACAAGAGAGGTTTGGAAACTTAGGGCCTAAATGAATGTTTCACTAAATTTCATCTGCCTCATTATCTCATTCCTCATTTGTTCAACAACCATTTACTGAGCACTTCTTTATGCTGTGCACAGTGAAGCAGCATTATTAGAGTCCAGTGAGGGACAAGGCAACATTGGAACATCTGAGATGACAAGACGGTAAGGACTTAAGAGGGATTTGGATATAAAATCAATAGGACTTTGCTGACTGATGGGATTTGGAAAGGCAGCACAGAGAGGCTGAGCAGCAGAAGTAAGAGTAAAAAACATGGAAGTTAGGATTATTCCCAAGTGTAACGGGGCATGGTGTGGCATCGCTCACAGAGGAACAAGCATAGGTGGAGGAAAAGCTCAAAGGATGATTGTAGTATGGAGCTCAAAGAGTCATTGCTCAGGATTCCCAATGCCTCCTGAATCCTGGCTGTAATTCTACCAACCGTCAAGTCACTTTTGCAGCCCTTTGCACCTGCTAAATCCAATTTTACTCAAACAAGGCAGAACTGGCCTTCCAAAGCATAACCCTGGGTTTCTCTGCTAGAATAACAGGGCATGAATGTAAAATAATTCTGTCTGTGGAAGGAAGAGAGGAAAAACTCTGTTGGGGGCTTACTAGCAGTCAGGTATGCTGTTGTCTACTTTCCTGTGTGATCCTTACACACCTGGAAGGAGTACTTACCCCCACTTTACAGATAAGACTGAGACTCAGAAATTAAAATAACTTGAAAAAAAAAAAAAAGTTAAACAAGGAATAGCAGGTACAGAGCCCAGACCAAACTCTTGTCTCCTGATTCCTCCTAGGACAATATTCTTTCTTATGACCCATGCTGCTTTTCTGAGAAATAAAAAGACACATGAGCTCTGTGTTTTGATGGGCCAAACATGGAGCTTCCTACCCATGACTTCAGCATATACCCCTAGATGCATACATAATCCGTTGAGTAAATGTAGGCACTGGTTGGTACAGAGTTAGTGAAACAACAAATGTTGTGTCCCACTAAAGCTATTGAACAGGATTCCAATCCCTGAGACCCTCTCTCTGTCTCACTGCACCTTGCTTTAACCCTGAGCAGCTGGTGATCTTTCAAACCCAGCTTATACTGGAGGGGGTGGCCAGGAGCCAACATCAATACATCACTAAGTTGGGACAGGCTCAGAGCACAGATGGGGAAATTAGGGAACCACCAGGGGACAGACTACCACCCATTTCCATGAATATGACTCCACCCTACTGGGTGTACTCATTTCTGCCTCATTATTGCAAGACTTCCCGCCCCCAACCCCTGAGTGCAGGAGGAACTATGGCTCCAAGAGTCTGAAGGCATTCGTAAGAAGTCACAGTTGGTAAAAACAGAGTTGCAGGGATGGTATCTTGACTCCTGTCCCAAACCCAACCACCCCCTCACCAACGCTCCCTTGCCTTTGTAAATCCTTTGTTAGAGGATACTGGTGGGCTATCAAGCTTCTATTCTGCCTTCTCCCACCCTGATTTTCCTCTTGGGAATTTGCCTCTCTGCTAGTTTTACCTATACACTCGGAAGTAAGGTATCTCCTGTTTTGCCTGGTCACTGTTGGGTCCAATAAGATAAAGTGAGACCAGGACTATGAAGGGGTCTGAAACTCCTGTTGTCATCCTTCTGCCAGGACGGGAGGCACCAGAGGGCAATGGGCAGATCCTGAGGATAAAGCTAACACAGCAGGAGACAAGAGCGGACAGAAAGATCCAGTCCTTAGTGACATTATCTGATCTTCTCAATTATATGAGCCAGTAAACCCTCTTTTTTGTTTAAGCCCATGCTGCTTCTTTGTCGTCTGCTCATCCTTCAATGCTCACCTTAATTTCTACTCCCCCATGAGCCTTCCCTTACCAAACTTTCCAGCCCTTAGTACGTCTTACAGAAGAGTCTTTTCTGAACGCATTTTTCCTTATAATGTATAGGGTTACTGGAATAAGCCGATACTTTGAAACAAATAGAATTTCAATTATGATTTATCTACTCACTGGCTGTGCAATCCTAAGCAAGGTGCTTAAAACATGAATCTCAGTTTCCTCATTTGTGAATTGGGATAAAACTCTTTTTCCTCCCAAGAGAAATAAGTGAAATAATGGAACGACACCTCTGTGTGGGTAGCAGAGTAGACTTCCTGGGGGAAAAGGACCCCTGTGGTTAACTGCCAAGTATGGCAAGAACTCTATATCCCACATATAGCAGACATTAAGTCAATATTTCTGTGCAAGCTGAGTGAATGAATGTGTCCCTCCCCCAGCTCCAGGTCAGAACCTGGGAATATTAGCTTAGTCAAGTCAACCCAGCATGTAAAGCATCTGTCCACAGTCCTCTTGGCTCCCAGCCAGGCTCTGAGACCTGGCAGTTGCAGGAATTCATCAGCATACCCGGAATCCCCCTCCCTGTCTCCAGCACCCAATCTAAAGGCAATTCAAACTCTAGGCAGCCTGTGCTTTATGTAAACTGCGGCCAGTGACAAACACACTGAGCCAGGAGGAAGTGATCAGCAATAATAGAATATTTTAGTAGCCGGGAAAAATAATAGAATATTTTATTAGGCAGGATGGGAAGGGAGACCATGCTCTTCCCGTTTCAGTTTCAAATAGGGAGAGAAAAAGTAAGCAAAGCATGCTGTGGCTATAAAAGATCAGCCCAGCCTAAGGAATGGAGAAGGACCACCCAATTATGGGCTTTATCGCCTCCCAAGGGCAAAATGTTCAACCAACCCTCCATGAATTACTCAATCACTTATGCTACTGTTACCTACACTTTGCTATTTTTATCTCATGGGACTCTGAAAGAGCAAGACCAGAGCATCTGTCTATTTTGTTCCTTGTTTGCAGGTATGAGATTGGTCGAAGAGAAGACTAAAACAAATGCTTAAATTAAAAATTACAGTCATTCTTGTATTTCAGTTATCTGTAGGCCATGTCACTGCAGAACAGAGAAGACTGACCTTTGAATGAAGCTTTGTCAACTGCCTTTTTTTTTTATCTCTAATGATGCTAATTTGCATTATTCTGTATTATAGGCTGCCCAAAATTCTCTTGGAACCAGGTGGTTAATAAATGAGAAAGAGAGAGAGAGAGAGAGAGAAATGGATGGATGGATGGATGAATGGATGGATAGGCAGGCAGGCTCTATATTTATGTGTCCCTGTCCAATGATTCTATTCAAGGATATTCTACTATTCAACAAAACTCCTATCTTCATAACTCATATCTTCATACCCACCAATCAGCATTAACCTCTCTTATTACTCCATTTTGTTATTCTATGAAACCAGTATATCAGTCTGATGTCACCCAAAAAAGTACACATGTTGGTAATAATATTCAATCAAATGCATGTATTGAGTATCCATCCGATCCATTCACTGAAATGACTAAGGCACAGTCCCTCAGTCCCTTGAGCCCATCACTACCATCCTAATAACTATTTCCAGGGTATGTTAGGATTTCTACCAAACTCCTGAGTAGTAGAACATTGACTTTTCCCATTGTAATTTCCTATTCCCTCACTCCTATGCCTTGCCTGGACATTCCCTCACCCCCAAGAAAGCCAACTCAGGTGCCTCTGGAAATTGGGAGGCTGCAGACAACATCTGGTGCACCAGGGGAATGTGTTTGTCTCAGCCCAGCTCAAAATAGTATCTGACAAGCCTGAATCACACAAGTTCTCAAAAACTCACAAGAAATAACCTAAGAAATCTATAGCTGCCTCCTCCAATTTCACTCCCTGTCTGGCTGCTTATTGACTTCTGCAGTCTATATTGACAACGTGCAACCCTGCTTCTGTCTGCCTGCTCCCATGCAGTGGTAAGTAAAGCAGCAAAAAAAAAAAAAAAAAAAAAAAAGGAAAATAGAGAAGATCACAGCTGTAACTCATGCCAAAGACCCTGTTCTGGAGCCAGGTACCAGGCTACAGGCAAAATTTCTAACTACAATGAGAGATTTATTAGGGAGAAAATGCCTGAATCCCCTTCCCTTCCTTTTGTTCATCCCCCAAGGGCCACGTAGTTAATTTGGCTTCTTCAAACCTCTGCTCCACATTTAAGCTTCCAAATACCACTTTTGTACCAATAAAATACGTCCAGTGTAAGGGAATGGGGTATAGCCCACCCCCACCACAGCTCACATACCTTTTTTTTTAAAGGTGACCTGAAAGACTTACCTGCCAAGCTCGAATTAATTTCACTGCAGAAATGGAAATGCAGGGTGCATGCCTCTGGGAAAACACAACCTCAGGGTGCAGAAACAGCGAAGAGAGGGACCACCACATTCCCCAAGCCCTCCAGTCCTGTGTTTCTCCCGGAGCAATTGATAATCTCACTAACACCTACAAGAGTGTGCAGGAAGCTGCCTTCCTAACACCGCCCTCGGTGTTCGTGATTTTGCAACTCTCTCACCCTTCAAATCTTAGTGCAGCACTGGCAATTAGAAACCTGCACACATCTGGGGCCTGGGATAGGGTGTTTTGTGCATACATTGGGAGCTTCAGCAAGCAAAGGGGACTCTCAGCAGCCTCATCCTCTCTCAGGGGATTTATTTGAATCTGCAGATTGTGTCATGCCAAACCTATCTCCTTGCTCAGTGTGAATCACTGACTCAGGAAGTCACATGGACCCAAGATTCCCAGAACGCGAGCTCTCTTCTGGGAAATACCGGGGGTATCTACTCTCCTATTAGCCACAACCTTTAAATAACTACTTTGATCAGAATGCATGACTAGAGAGGACATTATGAAGCTAAGTTGCTATTGCAGTGGGCAGAAAAGAAGTTAGAACAAAAACCAGCATTCTTTCTACAACAAACTGTTCCCTGGGGCCCCTTCTTCATATTGGCTCATTCCCAGTTTCAAGGCAGCAGCAAACACATGGAATACTCTGGAGTAAATGCAGGGGTCTTGAAATCTCCTTGTTTCAGACCTATGACATAGCTGTCCTATTTCCCTAACCAAATTCCAGGGTTAGCTGAGCCACCCAAGGATATTTTGGATTGAATCTGTCATTTCTTTGCTCCTACTTAGACAAGAAGCCGAAATTAGGAGGTAGGATGCTATATATGGATTTGCCATCTTGTGATGCTAACAAATACAGACTCAGTTATTACCTAAACCTGTCACAAGGAAAAAACATCATTTTTATTACTTATTATTAATAGTGTTAACAATAATATTAATAATAGAAGCAGTTAGCCCTTATTATGTTGCAAATACTATTCATATAACTTTTCATGCATTATCACATTCAATATCCCAACAATTTTATGACTTGTATATGACTGGTATTCTCTGCATTTTAGAAACAAGGATACCTGGTATTGGAGATGCGAAGTAATCTACCCACGGTCATATGATTAAGGGTATTTGCAGACCCATCCAGACCCATCTAACTTCAGAACAGGTGACTTTAACGGCTCTGTTCTACCACACTGAGTAGACACTCAGAGTGAATGATAAATCATTTATATCTTTCATATTTGAAATCTGTAACCATATATGTATAACTCACCTTCAAGATACTCTTCTGCTATATAAAAAGGGGTTGTTAAAAAATATAATATGCTCATGATTTCACAGAGAACAACTGAGTTTCTTAAAAGAGGAAACTGCTTTAAAGCACTTTGCACAGTACATACTTGCTTATAATTCATGTAAATATAAGCTTCCAAAGAATTATTATATATTCAATAAAACAGACCCACAAATCTACTTAATAAATCATTGTTCTGATATTGAATGTTCTTGAATGTGATTTTTTTTAAAGATTTTATTTATTCATTTCACAGAGGGAGAGAGATCACAAGGAGGCAGAGAGGCAGGCAGAGGGGGGGGGGAAGCAGGCTCCCCGCTGAGCAGGGAGCCTGATGTGGGCCTCGATCCCAGGACCCTGAGATCATGACCTGAGCCGAAAGCAGAGGCTTTAACCCACTGAGCCACCCAGGCGCCCTTGAATGTGATTTTTTAACATTCTAAGTAATCACTTATTCTGACTTTTCACCAACCTAGACTTCTCTTGTTATCAAATAATAAAAGTATTCTGGTAGACCTTTTCTTCATAGATGTTAGCTTATTAATACTCATAATATCCTCAGGGCACACAGAAAGTACCATTTCCCTCATCTTATCAATATTCAGAAGACTATGCATAGACCCTATGCAGTAGTGCACGGTACACAATATGTGATGTATAATAAACTACATGGTTCAGAACAGTTCATTATCCATTCAGTGATTCATCACTTACTGTGTTCAGTCAGATTGAAACACCATTTTAAAGAGCACAATAATTCATTCCTTAAAGTCATGTGACTTTGGAATCTAGCAAACCTGGGATCAAATCCAGGTTCTGCAATTTACTAGTTTGATCTATTCCAGGCATTAAAAATGGCCAAAACCAGTTACTTATAAACTAATGATTATGTTTCTGTCAGGTATTGCTCTTTAGACTGTGCTGATTATTTCAGCAGATTATATCAAAGAGTGAAGTGTGAGTTAGATATTTAACCTTCATGTGGGCCAGTTAGCTTCATACAAGTTAGAAAGTGGTCCTTTGCCAGACATTGGCTATTTGTGTAAGTAAAGACATATATCATCTGCTTTGATCAGAAAAAATTTGAGGGAGGGTTCAATGGGGAGAGTATCTTCACTTTGAAGACAGAGACCAACATTTACATACTAAATCCATAATTTAGGAAATCATGAGGTTTAATTAAATGATGTCTGTAAGGCATCGTTCACCCTCCAGGGGAAGAATAGGTGAAATGCCTTCAAGACCCTTCATTAGTTCACTGGAATCCAAGCCCTTTGAGGATTCTTTTTTTTTTTTTTAAGATTTTATTTATTTATTTGACAGAGAGAGAGAGAGCACAAGCAGGCAGAGTGGCAGGCAGAGCCAGAGGAAGAAGCAGGCTCCCTGCCAAGCAAGGATCCTGATGCGGGACTCGATCCCAGGACCCTAGGATCACGACCTGAGCCAAAGGCAGCTGCTCAACCAACTGAGCCACCCAGGCATCCCCCCTTTGAGGATTCTAAGGTCCATGTATTTTTGTAGTACCTTTTCAAGTGTCTCTAATCCCCAAGAGACAAACTAAGTACTTGAGGGTTGATAGACTGACAGCTAGGCAACATTTCTACAAAAGAAAGTTCAAGAAGGGAAACTGTTGCCTGTTGGAAGTGGGGAATGGGGAAGGGAATGTTAAGTCATAAAAACAGAACCAGTAAAAATACCATCAGATAAAGGAAGACAAGACAACTCAGACTTTCTTTAGATGTCACTGAAATTTTCAAACTTAATCTTTCTGCCTTTTACTTATTGTGTTAGGAATGGAACAGATGGGAGTGGGGATAACTACTACTTCTGGGCTCCAAGGTCAACTCATAGTGGGAGACTGCTCTATTTTTCCTATTTCTGAAAGATATTTTCTTAAAGGAAAAAAATATTTTTTTCTACCATGGCTGCACCATCCTCTTTCAATAATCCTACTAGAACAAAGTAAAATGTTTTACAGCTATTTCTCTGTAAATACTCAAAATTGAGAGAAAAGGAAAATAATGAAACTCAAAATATCCAGTTATTTATTTTATTTTCTGTCCCTTATGCCTTAATACTAAATAACAATGAATACAGTATAGAGGAAAGGTCCCAGAAAATTGCCCCTAGTTTTAATAATTCTAGTTTCCCTCTGAAACTATTAGCATCTTGAGGGAAGAGCCTCCATTCAGCTTTGCATTTTTCCAGGAAAGTTGTTCTACTGTTCCACAAACAGGGCAATTCAATGGCTAGAGGTAACACAGACACAAGCAACTGAAGACCATGACAGTGCTATGGACTTTCCAAGAATCCAGTCAGACTAGGGGATGGCTACAGTGATAGCAAATTCAAATTATTGTCAAAAATAGCCAAATGCATAGCCAGTTACTAAGGCCCAGCTAAGCATGGGTTCACAAGGCAGCAGTTAAAAGTTTGAGAAAAGTGTCATAAGACTGGTCAGAGCAGTTGGAGCCTGGTATTAAAATAAATGAAAACAGAAGATTCAAGACCACTATAAATAGTAAAAGAGAGATGGAAAATTCTTTTCCACCAAGCCTGAAAACGTTAGGGAGAGTCCAGTACCTTGGACAGCTCCCTGGAAGTCATTCTGAGTCCTTAAAGTCTCTCTATAATTAACATCAAATGATCCATCACTTATCATACATTTGTTAAGTATTTTGGTGTTTTCAAGACAAATGCACAGACTTCAACCTCAAGGAAGTAGGCATACCTGTTCCTATTCTTTCTATTAAGTAAACTAAATATTAGTTTTTAATATTAGTATAACTAAAAACCCTAGACATTATATATAAAATAAACATAAAAAGACTCTAACAGGGCACCTGGGTGGCTCAGTGGGTTAAAGCCACTGCCTTCGGCTCAGGTCATGATCCCAGGGTCCTGGGATCGAGGCCCACATCGGGCTCTCTGCTCAACAGGGAGCCTGCTTCCTCCTCTCTCCTCTCTCTCTGCCTGCCTCTCTGCCTACTTGTAATTTTTCTCTGTGTGTCAAATGAATAAATAAAATCTTAAAAAAAAAGACTCTAACAGATGGAGAGAAGGGGAAATGACTAGGGACCTCTGGAACTAAAGAACAACAATGTAGTAAATTCCTTCAGTTTTCTTTCTTATCTCATATATTTCAGACCAGATGCTGGAGAAACTAGACATGGAAACACCATGGGGTGCAAATGAAAACAAGACCCATCAAAAGCCTGCTATCTCTAACCAGAGAATCAGGAAAGGTCTAGGAGTGCAGAAAACTTTTACAAAGTAATCTCTGTACTCCAGCCAAATACCACAGAAAAATAGCGTTGTCCCACCCCCTACCCAGACCTACAAAGATCAACCGGGAAACTTAAATTTCCATCTTTGCCAGGCTGTACTGAGGCATCTTAACTTTCTCACCTGTGTCGTGTGCAGGCCAAGTGGGAGCAAGGACTTCCATCTCTGCCAAGCAATAACAAAAACCCCCACTTGCAGGGTGTCAACTGAGAATACATGTGGAGCCTGGAGTTTTTTTACTCCCACTTGGCAGTAACAAGGCACCACTCTCCATCCCTTCTGGGTTTATATCAGAGGCCTTTTACCACCCCCTAGAGGTAATGAAGCTATACCTTCACTACCATCATGCCATTTACGGAGGCCACTTGGGGGTGAGTAACAAGGCATCCCTACAACTCTCAGATAGGGAGCTATCAGTGGAGGGCTAGCTAGGTCTCCAAACTCTGCGCAGGAATAACAAGCTTCATTCTCAGGAATTAATGACAGATAGGGAACTTACATTTCTAAAAGGACCAGGCAGTAGGGAGTAGCTCCTCCACCCTCCTTTCCCTGACAGCAATGTCAGCCAAAACCAGGTAAAACAGAAAGTTTGAATAAGACCCAGAGTCTCATACTAACCAAAATGTTCAGATTTCAACTAAGGATGTCATAGAAAGAACCAAGATGATCTCAAACTGAATGAAGAGACAATCAATAGATGCCAACAGTAAGATGACAGAGATATTAGAATGATCTGACAAATATTTTTAAATGGCCATCATAAAAGTGTTTTAATAAGCAATAATGAACATTCTTGAAACAAGTGTCTCAGCAAAGAAATAAAAGTATCAGCAAATAGATAGTATAAATAAGAACAAAAACTGAAAAACACAATAGCAAAAATGAAAAACTCAGTGGATGGGCACAACAGCAAAAAAAGGACATAGAGGGAAAATTTTGGTGAATTGGAAGATAGAACAGGAGAAATTACCTAATCTGAACAACAAAGAGAGAGAACACACACACACACACACACACACACACACACACACACACAAATAAACAGAGCCACAAGGACCTGTGGACTATAACAGAAGATTTAATATTTATGCCATTGAAATCTGAGAAGGAGAGAAGAAAGGAGGCATGGCTAAAGAAGTACTCAAAGAAATAATGACTTAAAACGTCCCAATCTGTAGGTTGATAAGAGATATTAACCTACAGATTCAAGAAGATAACTGAACTGCAAGCAGATTAAATTTTTTAAAAATCCATAGCATGACATATGTAACAGACTGAATTGTGTCCTCCCAAATACCTGTGTTGAAGTCTCAACCCCCAATATGACTGTATTTAGAGATAAGGCTTTTAGGTAACTAGATTAAATGGGGTTATAAATCCATGTGATTAGTGGCCTTATAAGAAGAGGAAGCTCTGTACTGCCATCTGAGTACACAACGGGAAGGTGGCCATCTGCAAGCTAGGAAGAGAGCTCTTACCAGAACTCAACCATCCTGACATCCTGATCTCAGATTTTTAGCCTCTACAGCCATAGAAGATTAGTTTCTATTGTTTAAGCCACCCAGTCTATGGTGTTTTGTTATGGCAGACCAAGCTAAGACATCACAGCTAAAATTCCAAAATTAAAGGAAGAAAAAGAAATCCTGAAAACAGTTGAAGAAAAACAGCATTTACCAATAAAAGAAAACTCACTTAAAGGCCAGTGGGTTTCTCACCAAAAACCAGAGGCTAGAGAAAGTAGCAAAACATTTTTCAAATGCTGAAAGAAAACAACTGTCAACCTAGAATCTTTTTTTCAAGATTTTATTTTTAAGTAATCTCTATACCCAATATGGGGCTCAAATTTACAATCCTGAGATCAAGAGTCACATGCTCTACCAACTGAGCCAGGCAGATGCCCCAACCCAGAATCATTAATGAAAATGTTCTTCAGGAATTAGGGAAAGTCAGGTGGCCCATAAAACAAACCTCAACAAAATTAAAAGGATTGAAATCATAGAGTGCATTCACCAACCAAAATGGAATCTAACAGAAAAATAACAGGAAATCTTTCAAACAGCCATAAAATAAACACATTTCTAAATAATATATAAGTAAAAAAAGAATTTATAAAAAATCGAATAATACCTTAAGCTGAAGGAAAATAAAAATATAACATATCAAAATTTGTGACAGTGTTGAGAGGGAAATTTATAGCATTAACTGCCTATATAAGAAAAAAGGGGGAAAAAAAGAGGAAAGGTCTCAAATCAATCGTCTAAGCTCACATCTCGTGAACCTAAAAAAAGAACAAAATAAATCCAAAGCAAGGAGGAGAAAGAAGAAAAACAAAAGTAATGACTAATAAAAATAAAACAGAAAAACAATGTAGAAAAACAATGAAACAAAGAGATAGTTCCTTGAAAAGATCAATGAAATTGGAAAAACCTCTTGCCAAGACTGAAAGAAAAAGAGAGAAGACACAAACTATCAATCAGGAATGAAACAAGATAACTCTATAGAACTTGCAAACATCAATTAATAAAGGAATACTGAAAACAATTCTATATACATAAAATTGGAAACCTAAATGAAATGAACCAATTCTTCCCAAAACACTATCACAAGTCACCCAGTATTAAATAGATAATTTGAATAGTCGCTTAACTACTAAGGAAAATGAATCAATAATGAAAATATTCCCTAGATGAAACCTCCAGCCTCAGATAGTTGCGCTAGGGAATTCTACGAAAAACTTAAAGAATTAACACTAATTCTATAGAATACCTTTCTGAAACAGAAGGGACATTCCAATTCATTTAATGAAGTTAGCATTATTGTGATAACAAAATGAGATGAAGATAGTACAAAAACACACACAGAACTACAGGTCAATATCCTTCATGAGTACAGATACAAAAATCCTTAACAAAATATTAGCAAATGGAATTTAGCCATATATGCAAAGACCTATATACCATGACCAACTAGGGTTTATTCCAAGGAGGCAAGATTAGTTCGGTATTTAAAAATGTATCAGTACAATCCACCATGTAACCAGGCTAACAAAGAAAAGCCACATGATCTTATCAATTAATGCAGAAAAAGCATTTGACAAAATTTAACACTATTTCATGATTTTTAAAAAACTCTCAGAAAAATTAGGATAAAGAAAAAATCTGGGGTGCCTGGGTGGCTCAGTGGCTTAAACCCTCTGCCTTTGGCTCAGATCACAATCTCAGGGTCCTGGGATCAAGCCCCACATCGGGCTCTCTGCTTAGCAGGGAGCCTGCTTCCTCCTCTCTCTCTGCCTGCCTCTCTGCCTACTTGTGATCTCTCTCTCTCTCTCTCTTTGTCTCTCTCTTTCTCTCTCTCTCTGTCAAATGAATAAATAAATCTTAACAAAAGAAAAAGAAAAAGAAAAAACCCCCTCTCTTGATAGAGAACATCTACAAAAACCCTATAGCTAACAATGGTGGATGACTGAATGCTTTCCCCTTAAGATCAAGAACAAGGCAAGGATATTCTTATTTAACATGGTATTGAAAATTCTTAGCAGTATAAAATAAGGCAGGAAAAAAAATAATAAGCATGTAGAATTGAAGGAAGAAATAAAACTATCTTAATTACAGATGACTTTCCCCACAGAAAATCCCAAAGAATACACACAGAAACACACATTTACACACACACCTAGAACTAATATGTGAGTTCATGGAAGATGAACATATAAATGTCTATTGTATTTCTTTTCTTTTTTTTTTTTAAAGATTTTATTTATTTATTTGACAGAGAGAGAGAGATCACAAGCAGGCAGAGAGGCAGGCAGAGAGACAGGGAGAGGAGGAAGCAGGCTCCCTGCTGAGCAGAGAGCCCGATGCGGACCTCGATCCCAGGACCCTGGGATCATGACCCGAGCCGAAGGCAGAGGCTTTAACCCACTGAGCCACCCAGGCGCCCAAGTCTATTGTATTTCTATATAATAATTATAATATTATTTCTATATAATATTTCCACAGTATACATGTAAACACCAAAATTAAAAGGATAATACCATTATACAAGGGGGAAAGATGTTCTTTCCAATAAAAGGTGCTGGGAAAATGGAACATCTACGTGTAAAAGAATGAAACTGGACCACTTTCTAAGCCTATACACAAAAATAAACTCAAAATGGATTAAAGACCTAAATGCAAGACCTGAAACCATAAAAACCCTAGAAGAGAGCCCAGGTAGTAATTTTTCTGACATCGGCTATAGCAACATTTTTCTAGATACATCTCCTCAGGCAAGGGAAACAAAGCAAAAATAAACTATTGGGACTACATCAAAATAAAAAGCTTTTGCACAGTGAAGGAAACAATCAACAAAATGAAGAGGCAACCTACCAAAGAGGAGAACATATCGGCAAATGTTATATCCAATAAGAGATTAATATCCAAAATATATAAAGAACTTACTCAACTCAACACCAAAACAACAAATAGTCTGATTATCAAACGGGCAGAGGACCTGAATAGATATTTCTTCAACGAAGACATACAGATCCCAACAGATACATGAAAAGTTGCTCAACATCATTCATCATCAGGGAAATGCAAATCAAAACAATGAGATATTACTTTATACCAGTTAGAATAGGTAAAGTCAAAATGACAAGAAATAGCAAGTTTCAGCAAGGATGTGGAGAAAAAGGAACTGTTGGTGGGAATGCAAATCAGTATAACCAATATGTAAAGCAGTATGGAGGTTCCTCAAAAATTTAAAAATAGAAATACCACATGATCCAATAATTCCACTATTGGGCATTTAACCAAAGAAAATGAAAACATTTTTTTAAAGATTTTATTTGTTTATTTGAGAGACAGAGAGAGAGAGAGATTACAAGTAGGTGGAGAAAGAGGAGGAAGCAGGCTCCTGGCTGAGCAGGCAGCCCAACGCGGGGCTCGATCCCAGGACCCTGAGATCATGACCTGAGCCGAAGGCAGAGGCTTTAACCCACTGAGCCACCCAGGTGCCCCAGAACATGAAAACCATTAATTCAAAAAGACACTATGCACTCCTAAGTTTACTGCAGCACTATTTACAATAACCAAAATACAGAAGCAACCTAAATGTCCATCAATTGACAATGGTTAAGGGAGATGTGTGTGTGTGTGTGTGTGTGTGTGTGTGTGTGTGTGTGTACACAATGGAATATTATTTAGCCATTTATAAAGGATGAGATTTTGCCATTTGAGACAACATGGATGGACCTACAGGTATTATGCTAAGTGAAATAAGTCAGGCTGAGAAAGATGAATGCCATATGATTCCACTCATAAAAGGAATAAAAAAAAATGAATAATCAAACAAAAATCAGAATCAGACTTATAAATACAGAGAACAAACTAATGGCTGCCAGAAGGGAGGGGGAAGAGGGTTGGGAAAAATGGGTGAAGGGGAGAGAGACTGAGAAATACAGGTCTCCAGTTATGGAATGAATAAGTCATGGGAATAAAAGACACAGCATAAGAAATACAGTCAATGATATTGTAATAGTGACATAATGGGACAGATGATAGCTACGCTTGTGGTGAACATAGCATAATGTATAAATCTGTCAAATTACCAAGTTGGACACCAGAAACTAATGTAACATTGTGTGCCAACTATACTCAAATGAAAAAATAGGCAAGAGTTTCTCTCCAAGAAGGAAAAAGATAACACCATTTACAATTGCTCAAAAAAGTACTTAGATATGAATCTAATAGGACTTGAATACTAAAAACTATGCAATGCTGATTTAAAAAATCAAACAAGTTCTTAATAAATAGACATATTATGTTTGTGCATTGGAAAACCTGACATAGTAAAGATTTTAATTCTCCCCAATTGATAATACAGATTTAATATGACTTCTGTCCAAATCTCAGCAAGGTTTTTTTGTAGATATAACCAAGAATATTTTAAACTTTATGTGGAAATGAAAAGGAACTAGAATAGCTAAAAGAATTTTGAAAAAAAAGTGAAGTGGGAGGAATTAGTCTATCCAATTTCAAAACTTATATAGCTACTATAATCAAGACTGTATGGTATTGGTGGAGGGATAGACATGTAGACCAATGGAACAGAATAGAGAACCCATAAATAGATCTACACAAATATACTCAACTGATTTTTGACCAAGATGCAAAAGCAATTCAAAGGAGGAAAAATAGTCTTTTCAAAAAATGGAGCTAAAACAATTATACATCCATATGTTTGGGCAAAAACTAAACCTTGACTTACATCTCATATTTTATATAAAACTTATCTCAAAATGGATTATGGACTTAAAGTAAAATGTAAAAGTATAACAATTTTTAGAAAAAACTTAAGAGAAAATCTTCAGAATATAGGGCTCTGCAAAGAGTTCTTAGACTTGACACCAAAAGCACAATTCATAAAAGGAAAACTTAATAAGTTGGACTTCATCAAAATTATAAATTTTTACTCTGTGAAAGACCATGGATAGAGGATGAAAAGACAAACTAGAGAGGGAGAAAATATTTGCAAACTATATATCTACTGAAGAACTAGTATCTAGAATATGTAAATAAATCTCAAAACTCAAGTAAAAACAATCCATTTGGAAAAATGGACTAAAGATCTGAAGAGGTATTTTCTCTAAGAGGACATACAGATAACTAAGCATTTGAAAAGATGTTCAACATCATTAGTGATTAGGGAAATGCAAATTAAAACCAAAATGAGATATTACTACCTACCTATCAGAAAGGCTAAATTAAAAAATAGTGACAACATCATGCTGACAAGGATCTAAAGAAAGTGGATCATACATACATTGCTAGTGGAGATGTAAATACGCCCTGTCTTTACATTCTGAGAAGTTAAAAATAATACTTAAAAATTTATTTTTAACTCTCAGTTCTCATGCAAATATTTTTCTGCATTCCTGCACCAATATATATTTTTTCTTTACATCAGTCTGAGACTCTACCAAAATACACATGTGTTCTTTTTTTTTTTTTTTTTAAAGATTTTATTTATTTATTTGAAACACAGAAAGAGATTACAAGTAGGCAGAGAGGCAGGCAGAGAGACAGGGAGAGGAGGAAGCAGGCTCCCTGCTGAGCAGAGAGCCCGATGCGGGCCTCGATCCCAGGACGCTGAGATCATGACCTGAGCCGAAAGCAGAGGCTTTAACCCACTGAGCCACCCAGGCGCCCAAAGCTAGAAATGTTCTATCACACATGTGTTCTTTAAAAAACTTTCTCTATCTTTTTTACTTTATTTCTCTTCGAGTGTGTGTGTGTGTGTGTGTGTGTGTGTGTGTGTGTGTGTGTGTATGAAGGCACATACATACTCAGATGTACATGTGCACACACAACTTTTTAGGTGCTTCTGTCAGCCTCTCATGGAACTCTGACCAGTTACAACAATCTTTCATAGCATGCTGCTAAGTGCATAAAAGCCCATTCCATACCACACAAAGAGAAGGCAGGAACTTCCCTCTGAGATAAGTCAGAGTTTCAAAACTGTCAAAAAAATAAACAACCAAACAGAGGGTTTTATACTGAGTCCTTGTGGAGATATTGCTATTCAATTTTAAAAATCCACAGAGATCCCACTTTAGGACTCCTCAAGCACTCCATGAGCACATGGCCCACACGGGCCACAGAGAAGGGTCATGCAGGACCTTTTTGATAAATACACACATTTGAAGAACTGACCCTTTTTTGAAGAAGTGACCCTTGCTGCCTTTCATGAGCTCATACCTCTTGTTCCTCCCATCAAAGTACCTCTGACTCTCCCACCTTGGGTCCTCAGCTAATCAGGACATATAACCAACTTCTGCATGCCTGGCAAAAGGAGAGGGACAGTGATGAGCTCATCAGAACAGGGGATTATCTAAAATACTCACTTCACCAGCTATGGAATGATCTTTCAAGGAGTTGATTTACATGGCAGTGTTTATTTGTTTACATTAGTATTGGATATTGATACTCTCTAAAGAAGTGTCCTGGGTTGTAGAGAGAAGTCACATTGGGAAGAAATGCTCTGTCAATGTAGCATTACAAATAGCTAATGAGGGGGTGCCTGGGTGGCTCAGTGGGGTAAGCCTCTGCCTTTGGCTCAGGTCATGATCTCAGGATCCTGGGATCGAGCCCCACACCGGGCTCTCTGCTCAGCAGTGAGCCTGCTTCCCCCTTTCTCTCTGCCTGCCTCTCTGCCTACTTGTGATCTCTCTCCCTCTCTGTCAAATAAATAAATAAAATCTAAAAAAAGAAAAAAGCTTATGAGAAGACTAACTGCAGACTAGAGAAGGTTAGCTCTATCTTGACTTTGCCCTACTATGGAAGTAAAAGCAGAAATGCAATAAACCAGAGCAAAAAGCTACAGTACTACTTGGAATCTGTGATTTGTCCTAAGAAATAGGGTCTTATGACATTGGTTTCCTATCTACTTGAATCCATATTCCAAATCTTCTAGACCAGAAGCCAGCAAACTTTCTGTAAAGGGCCAGGCAGTAAATATTTTAGGCTTTGTGTTTCCTACAATCTCTGTCACAACTATTGAACTCTGCGATTGTAACATAGGATACAACAGATGATATGCACACAAATTAGTGGGGCCGTGTTCAAATAAAACTTTATTTACAAAAACAGGTGGTGGGCCACATTAGGATTAGTTTAAGAACCCTTGCTCTAGGGTGCCTGGGTGGCTCAGTGGGTTAAAGCCTCTGCCTTTGGCTCAGGTCATGATCTCAGGGTCCTGGGATCGAGGCCCACATCGGGTTCCATGCTCAGCAGAGAGCCTGCCTCCTCCTCTCTCTCTCTGCCTGCCTCTCAACCTACTTGTGATCTCTCTCTCTCTCTCTCTGTCAAATAAATAAATAAAATCTTAAAAAAAAAAAAGAACCCTTGCTCTAAAAAAAAAACAAAAACCAAACCAAAACAAAAAAACCCTTGCTCTAGATGCTCATTGGTAAAGTCCCATGAGCATTTACTTTTTTAAAGAATACGTATATAAATAAAGAATAGTGAAGGGGCATTTGCTCTGCTGGGGATTAGTCGTTAGTCTGTACCGTGAAGCTATAAACAACTAAAACAGTGTAAAACTGGCACAAGTATTGCTGAAAGATTAATTGAGCACAGCAGAAAGCCTAGTATATACAAAAACTTGAAAAAATTTAAAAACAAAATAATAGAGTATTCTATGCCAAAAATAAATTTCAAAAGGTTAAAAAATAAGTTAAAAAACAAAAAGAAAATGCAAATAACTATTTATCTTACCTCTGAATGGGGACAGTCTTTCCGAACATAGAAAAAGCAGTTGCAGAAACCATAAAAGGAAAAAAAAATCAATAGTTTTTGTTACAGAAAACAAATATTTTTGTCCCTCAAAGAACATCATAAAATTAAGAAGTAAAATTTTAAAAATATATTTGCCATGAGTGTATATTGACATTACCAAGTGATAATAATATTAAACAACAAAAACAATATTAAACAACAAAAAGTACATCAAAATAATAAGGGAAAAACTTAAATCTTCAATAGAAAAATAATAGGTCTGTGACACAAACATTTCATAGAATAAAAAAATGAGAAAAAGTTCAAATAACTAATAGTAAGAATTTCAAAGAAAATATGCTTTTCAATATGATGAAGGTTTACTGTGGCAGGCATTGGCTCCCATCCTCTGCAGGTGACTTAAGAGTGGAATTGACATAACCTCTCTGGAAGGCAGTGTTTTAATATACGTATCAAGAACTTAAACATTTTATACCATTCAACTGCAATAATCTCACTGCAAGGACTTATGCCAAAAAGGCCAAAGATCTATATGACCAGATGCACATCATAGCGTTATTTATATTAAAAAGAAAAGTTAAATGTTTATGAAAAAGTGACTAATTAAAGTATGACATATTACTGCTAAAGAATATTATTCAACAATTAAAATTATATTTTCTAAAAATCTAATGACGGGGGAGAAAAACATTAAGATGTACCTACAGCAAATTGCAGCAGGAGTTATTTCTGGGTTGAGAAGTTAGGGATAATTTTTACTTCTTTTATAATTCTCTATATTTTCTAAATGTTCTTTACCAAAAGTCAGCAATTCTGTAAAGGATTAGACCATAAATATTTTAGGCTTTGTGGGCCACATGATCTCTATCCTGTGACTCAACTCTGCCAGTGTAGAGCAAAAGAAGCCAGAAACAAAAGCAGCAGAGTGGATCTTATCAAATTAGAAAAAAAAAAATGGGGGTGCCTGGCTGGCTCAGTCAGTAGAGCATGCAACTCTTGATCTCAGAGCCATTTGTTGGATATTGAACTTACTTTAAAAAAGAAAAGAAGAGAAGAGAATTGTAACTATGTGTGGTGATGAAGATTAACTGGATTTATTGTGGTGATCATTTTGCATTATATACAAATATTGAATCATTACTTTGTACATGAGGCTGATACAGTTATGTCAATTATACCTCAATTAAAAAAAAAAAAAGCAGCCAGAAACAAGATGGAAACAAGTAGGCATGTTTTGTGTTTCAATAAAACTTTATTTATAATAATAGGCAGAGGGCCAAATTTTGTCCTTTACTACTCTCTTATCAGAATTCTCCTTCTTCACTTGCCCTCCACATTTCAGGATCATTGGTACAATGTTGCTTACAAATAGGTTTCTCATCATGACTAATGTAATGATTCACAACAGCACTGTGGGCTCTCTTTCAATGCAGCTAGCATACACCTAATAAATCTAACTATAGTCAAAAGAGCCCTATGCTTGGGAATCAGAAAACCAAAGTTTAAATCTTGGCTAACCACTTACTGGCTAGGTGATTTTAGGCACATTATTCAATAAGAGCTTCAGTTTCTTCACCTATAAAATAACAACTATTGCATTTACCACAGCTAGTCAATTATTCAGTGAGGTCATATGTGAAGGTATCTGGGCCTGGGCTGAGGACACTCACTGGAGATCAATGGTATTTTCATTTGAAAGGTACTAAAAGGAGCTTTGTTTGGGGAGTTAATTGTACTTTGATGAGGAGAGAGGCTGCTGCAGACATCGAATGGAAAAGTCCTAGAAACATTCCACTCTGCCCAAATTGTATAACTATCAACAGTCCTCAAAATGCAGCTTTGGCTATGACATCCATATGTTGACTGCTTTTTACTCAACAGGGCAAATAATTTATATCTGCAACAGAATACATAAGACTGTGTGATAAACATTAACACCATACGAGAGTAGGTGGCAGGTGACAGGCACTCTTCACATCATTATTTGAGAGCCCTCATTGGGTCAGAGATGATCCGAGAGAAGGGAGAATGGGAGCGACGTGGATAAAAGATGCAAAAGTCTTGTCTGTCAAAGAACTTCTCAGGAACACAGTATTCATAACTGATTGTCTTCATTCCCAGAAGAGAAACCACTTCAGCCATATCTTGGCCAGGAGCCCCCTTCCCTGCAAGTGATTACACGGCCCATGCAACCAAGGCTATAGAGTCCAGAAGTTACTTCCACAATTTGGATACTCTAACAACCCTGCGAGGAATGAAGCACAGGGATTATCAAGCCCCTTGTGGAATGAAGAAAAGATTCCAAGAGGCAAAGTCATTTACTTAAGGTCACTTCAAGGACATATGAGAACTTCTAGTTGAATGTTTTCCCTATTAGGTTATCAAGATAATCGTCTTCCCCATAACCTCACTCCTAGCATAATTTTGAAAGTTCATGAAGCTAACCCCAATGGAAATGTTCTTCAGTATTAAGTTCGAGAGGACTTCAAGAAGAAAATGTCATTTTATTGACATTTATTATACCTAAAGCACTGCATTGGTACTGGGACTTGGGGGTGAGCATAACAGAGAACCTCAAAATAAGATACAGTGTAATCTAGTCATCATGGCTAAGGGGTATAGCAAACATAGTACTGTCCTACTTCATTTCATTTCATTTCATTTCATTTCACTTCATTTCATTTTATACTGTCTTTAGAATCCAAAGTTCAGGATTCAAGTTCTGATGCTCCCATTTACTAGCTTTCTGATGTTGGTCATTTCTATATTCTAGCCTTTAGTGTTTTCATGCATAAAGTGAGAATAACCATGTCTACCTTGCAGGTAAGGAAGGATTACAAAAGATAAGCACAAATGTGTTCTATAAACAAATGTAAGGCATTGTTATCCTAGGCAGAAACACGAGATCAGACATTAAACTAAGGGCCATGGAAAACCATAATGTGACTTCTAATTCTCTAGGTAAGATGCTGTTGGCTATATTCTCCCACTTTCCCATGCTTCCTTCCACCACAGCCACAAATGAACATTCATCACAGGGGCCACCACGAAGTCAGCTGCATGTGACTGCATGGTACTGGGTTTAAAGCAATGACCACTGAGACCATGAAACAACTTTGGAAAGCAAACTTTAAAATTGATTTTTCTTTGCATTTTATCTACCTCCTTTAAATTACAGCAAAGAGAGGAAGAGGAAAAAAAGACAATTTTAAGGCAAAACACTCAATTAACTTTGAAAATCAAACATAATAAACTGAATATAGATCTGTCTGACTACTGTAACCATTTCTGTCTGCCTCCATCTATCTATCCATCTATTATCTTCCCATCTCCTTTAAGGAGACAGTCAGATACTGAAAATGAGACTTTTTTCTTTTTCTTTTGTTGGTGAAGTTAAACCTAATCACCTTAGATTTCCTCATAGGGGAGAAAAAGGAATAAAATGCAGAGGAGTTTTCTTTAGTTGTTCTTCCCCTCCTTCATTTTCGAGGGAGCTAAAGGTCAAAATGTGCTTTAATAATAATTGCCACAGATCATCCTGGAGGCTTAGCCTTGACCTTGGGATCTCATAGTGTTTGTCAGGTGCTCCTTATGGGTATAATTAAGCCAAAACTATAGCAAATGAAAGGGACAAAGAATGTCCTACCTTCTAGGCCTTACAAGACAGTAGACCTAGGATCTGGTCCCAAGAAATAAGGAGATTAATTCTTAGATATCTAAAGTTAGGGCGCCTGGGTCGCTCAGTGGGTTAAAGCCTCTGCCTTCGGCTCAGGTCATGATCTCAGCGTCCTGGGATCGAGGCCCGAATCGGGCTCCCCGCTCAGCCGGGAGCCTGCTTCCTCCTCTCTCTCTCTGCCTGCCTCTCTGCCTACTTGTGATCTGATCTCTCTCTCTCTGTGTCAAATAAATAAATAAAATCTTTAAAAAAAAGATATCTAAAGTTAAATCTGCTACCAATCTACACATTTGCACTGAACCAGATATTAGTATCCAAAGAGTGAATCCCTTCCCATGTGGTTGACATGAAGAATGGCCCCCAGCTGCCTCATACACAGAATATTTTCCAATCATTGGTCTTCGGTGCCTGGAGGAATAAGGCACATTTACCATATGAAGGGGTAAAAGGGCTTCCTTTGTAAGTGCAGGAAATGTGGGTTTTTAAATTTATAACTGTGCTGGCTCATTGAGTTTAAAGTCAATAAAATGCTATTTTTTAACAATATTAATTTCAATTTTCATGCTGACTTAATACTCTTTTTAATTAACCTAATTACTTTTGAATGAAATGTGCTCTTTTTGTTTTGTTTTTTTAGACTTTATTTATTTATGACAGAGAGAGATAGCAAGAGAGGGAACACAAACAAGGGGAAGCAGCAGGCAGAGGGAAAATAAGGCTTCCCAGTGAGCAGGGAGCCCAATATGGGGCTCGATCCCAGGACATTGGGATCATGACCTGAGCTGAAAGCAGATGCTAAATGACTGAGCCACCCAGGTGCCCTGAAATGTGTTCGTTTTTAATAACTTTTTTATAATTAGTAAAGTTATATACACGTGTGTTGCTCAAAGTTCAGAAAATAGGGAGAAGTAAAAAAAAAAAAAAATGAAAATTACCTGTAACTCTATTGTCCCAAAGCAACCCCTATTAGCATTTTGCTTTCTTTCCTTTCCCTCTTTTTTTTTTTCTATGTATGGATGAAACTATATGGTATATGTAAAGTATGGTGTTTTTAGGAGGGAAATCCTAGTTTGACTTGAACCAAATTTCTCCCCAGTTCTTAAGAAGATTTCTCTGGTCAGTTTGCATATAAAACAACCACTAGCCAATAAAGAAAGACAAGTAAACAGAAAATGTTGGGGCTTCTACAATGTTTTATTTCCCTGGCTTAAATTTTTTTGAAAATGATAGAAAATCAATTTTAATCAAATTGCCTAATTTGCTAAATGCTGAACCAAGATAACCAAAGTTTTAATCTGCCTCTCTAAGAGTGACTGCTGACAAATACTCATAGTTAGCAGAATCCTAAATCCAAATGTTACATTTGAAAGAGATCTGAGCAACTGCAGAATCCAGCAGTTTTCAAACTGTGCTTCATGGAATGCTGCAGGATTCTTAAAGTAGCCCAGGAGAAGCCACTTTGGAAAACAGTGTGAAGATTACTCAAAAAATTAAAAATAGAGCTACCCTATGACCTTGCAGTTGCACTAATGGGTATTTGCCCCAAGATACAGATGTAGTGAAAAGAAGAACCACATGTACCCCAATGTTCATAGCAGCAATGTCCACAATCGCCAAACTATGGAAAGAACCCAGATGCCCTTCAACAGACGAATGGATAAAGAAGATGTGGTCCATATATACAATGGAATATTACACAGCAATCAAAAGGGATGAATACCCAACTTTTGTATCAACATGGACGGGACTGGAGGAGATTATGCTGAGTGAAATAAGTCAAGCAGAGAAAGTCAATTATCATATGGTTTCACTTACTTGTGGAACATAAGGAATAAAATGGAGGACTTTAGGAGAAGGTAAGGAAAAGTGAATTGGGGTAAATCAGAGGTCGGGAGACAAACCATGAGAGACTGTGGACTCTGAGAAACAAACTGAGGGTTATCGGGGGGGATGGGTGAGACTGGTGGTGGCTATTAAGGAGGGCACATATTGCATGGAGCACTGGGTGTGGTGTATCAACAATGAATCCTGGATCACTGAAAAAAAAAAAAAAAGTAGCCCAGGATTTTTCAAGTCTTGGGAGGGCAGTGGCAGGGCGAGAGGATGGAGGATGGGGAATGGTGAGGTTGAGCAAAGTTTTCTCCTTCCCCCCTCACCTCCTCCCCCAACCAGGCCAGGTCTACTTTTGCATCCTTTACATCTTGGGTATCAAAATAAGATTTCATTGAGTAAAACTGGTTAACTCGTCAAAAATAAAAGTTGAAAATTGCTGGCATGGTCCAGATCTCTCATGTTACAAATTAATAAACTAAGAGGCACAAGTATGAAATTATTTCCAAAGTCACATAGTTAATTAATATCAGAGCATAGTGGATATTCGTTATTTGGGAGATACAGCTCTCCAATTACTCCATATCTTTCCCATGTTGGATGAAATCCTTATAGTGTATAGTATGCTATGAAAAGAGACCTGAGGATAGTATCCCTTTTTCAATGTTCAAGTAGCCAAGGCATGGATGCATGACATAGGCTCAATAAATTGGATGCTCTTCACCCAATTCTAAATCTAGAGCAAATGATTCTCAGATATATCCAGCACAGCAGAGGCCTGGCCAGATTGTTCCTGTTGCATAGTCCCCCAAAGCCCTCTTGGTTCCTACCTGTTTGTAGTACCTGCTCCTCTAGGCTCCCAGTGATCCCAGTGATTGTCCTCTTCCAATAAATGAATGGTTGTAGACAGACAGGACTTCCTAATATACGGAATGTATGCTAGAACTCAGTGACCTTTACTGCTAATCCACTTCTCTTCCCTCTATACCGCAGTGTCTCCCTATTAAGTCAGTTGGCTTTTTGCCACATAGATGTCATGTGGAATAAAGCATTACCCCAGGTTAAGAAAAATGTACCCCCACTAGGAAAGATTCCTTATCATGGAATCATTATAAGGTCAAGATATAAAATCTTTCCAGGTAAGAAGTTAAGATGAGATGAGAATTAACATTTGCTAAGCACCTGCTATGTGCCCGGCATCATTTTCTACCCTATCTGCCTCTGGCAGGTAGACACCATGATCCCTACTTTACTGATGAGCAAAATTAACCCCCAAGAATGACAAATTCATTAGTTATAGAGTAGAGTTGGGAATAGAACTCAAAGACTACTGGCTTCAAAGTGAAGAGACTTAAATTTATATGTTTTACTGGACTTTTCTTTATAGATTAATTTTTGTCCCCTAAAACAGATTAATGCACCTACTACAGAGATCCCATCAAGAAATCCTAAAAGTTCAATACCCAGGTCTTTCCAGATCAACACATTCCTATCCATTTCTCTAAAATTAGATTAGATACAAGATAGATAAACAGAAAAAATTAGATTTTAAAAATATGCCAACAACAGAGAGATTTATTCTGCAGGTATTTCTCTACATTGGTTTTAAACCACATGGAGCTTTTTAAGGTACCACATGGGGCTTTCCACCACGCAGGAGGCTTACCACTGGAGCCATCTTTCCCCAACAGCTAACTGCACATCCCATTACTCATGTTCTTTCTGTTTTCCATAACTAAATGAGCATGGCCTGAGGAGACTGTGAACAAACCTTGGCAGAGCAGCCTGATGAAGCAAAGATATGGTGCCAAAAGTGGCCTCCAGTCACTCACAGTTTGCTCCAAGCACAGATGTCTACTCTCAGATACCAGACACCTAAGGGCAGAGCCTGGCCTCTGATTCACATGTAGGAGGGTTATCCAGGGCAAAGACTGGCACATGGCACCCTTTACTGGAAGGAATTTGATTAATCATTCTCATTACCTTTCAATTTCATGCACCTGAGCTCATTCACCCTCTGCCCAGAACCCGCAGACAGTGGCTTAAATGACACAGGAACACCCAGATTGACCACAATAAGGAGATAGAGATAGTGTCACACACTCCCCTTCTTCGGTGTGCTCTTAGCTCAGAGAGATCATCCAGATCATGCAGAACTTCATTAAATCCCTCCACCTAGCCTCTTGGGCCCCAGAAGACAATGTCCACATGTATCCTAAGCACTGTTACCATAGAATTCTAGGTATAAACTGAAAACAGGAAGGAGGGATAAGGGTTTCCTCAGAACCAACTTTCTCATTACTAGGAAAAGATTTCCTTTCTTCCCCTAAAAGTTGTATACTTTCACAATTTACAAATATGCCTGTGATCCATCTTTTTTTTTTAAACATTTTATTTATTTATTTGACAGAGAGAGAGAGAGATTACAAGTAGGCAGAGAGGCAGGCAGAGAGAGAGGGGGGGAAGCAGGCTCCCTGCTGAGCAGGGAGCCCGATGCGGGCCTCGATCCCAGGACGCTGAGATCATGACCTGAGCTGAAAGCAGAGGCTTTAACCCTCTGAGCCACCCAGGCGCCCAACCTGTGATCCATCTTAAGCTAATTTTTGTGTAAGTTAAGAGACTTAAGGTTCATTTTTTTCTCCCTATGGATACTGAATTGCAGAAGTACCACTTGTTGAAATAGCTACGTTTCCTCCATTGAATTGCCTTTGCCCTTTAAAAAAAATTTTTTTTTATGGCTCTTTTTCTGGGTTCTCTACTCTGTGCTATTTTTTTTGGCTCTTTTTCTGGGTTCTCTACTCTGTGCTATTGATCTGTCCCTCCACCAATACCACACTGTCTTAATCACTGTATCTATACAGTAAGTCTTAAAATTGAGTAGGCTCATTCCTTCCATTTTATTATTCTTTTTTCAAAATAATCTTAGCCATTCTAGTTGTTTCTATTTTCCATATAAGTGTTATAATAACCTTGTCTATCTCTACAAAAATCTTGCTGAGATTTTGATAGAAATTGTATTAAACCTACGTATTCATTTCTGTGGCTGCTCTAACAAATTACCACAACCATGGTGGCACAAAATAACAGACACTTATGCTCTCACAGTTCTGGAGATGAGAAGTCTCAAATCAAGGTGTCATCAGGGTTGCACTCTCTCTGGATGCTCTAGGGGAGAATACTTCCTTGACTCTTTCAGCTCTGGCACTAGTGGCATTCCTTGGCTTTTGGCTGCATCTCTCTCTGCTCCATCTTCACATTGCCTTCTCTGTTCCCGTGTTCTCCTCTGTGTGTATAAGATGCCTGTCACTGGATTTATACCCACCTTGATAATCCAGAACCACCTCCTTATGTCAAGATTCTTACTTACGTTTGCAAAGACTCTTGTTTCAAATAAGATAACATTCACAGGTTTCAGAGATTAAGATATACATTCATCATTGGAAGGGCCACAATTCAACCCATTACAACCTGGATTTGGGAAGAACTGACATCTTTACTATATTGAGTCTTCCAATCCATGGCACATTGTGATTCACTTATTTAGATCTTCTTTGATTTCTTTTATCAGCATTGTCTAGTTTTCAACATACAAGTCATGCATATGCTTTGTTAGATTTTCACCTAAGTATTAAATTTCTTGAGCAATTATAAATGGTATTATAGTTTCGATTTTGATGTTCATGAATTTATTGCTAATATATAGAAATGATTTGATTTTTGCATGTTTATTGTTTCCCATGACACTGATGAACTTACTAGTTCTAGAAGAGGTTTTATGTGTGTGTATGTAGATTTCTTGGTATTTTCTATGTGAACAATCATGGCACCTTCATATAGGGAAAGCTTTGTTTCTTCCTTTTCAATTTCTATGTCCTTTATTCCTTTTCTTGCCTTATTGCAAGATACAACTTTAGTGCTATGTGGAATAAAAGTAATGACAGCAGATATTCTTGGCTTATTCCTGATCCTGGGGGAAAGCATTTAGTCATTCATCATTAAGTATGTTAGCTTTATGAGTTTCGTAGATGCGCTTTAACAGGTGGAGGACATTCCTCTCTATTCGTATTTTTCTGAGAGTTTTTAATCATGAATAGGTGTTGGATTTTGTTAAATGCTCTCTGCATCCGTTGATATGCTCATGTGATTTTTTTCTTCTTCAGCCTATTATTATAAGTTACATCGAATTTCCAATATTGAACCAGCTTTGCATCTCTTGCATTCCATTTGTTTATAATGCAAACTCCTTTTTATATATTGCTGGATTATACTTGCGAAAACTGTATTAAAGATTTTTATGACTACATAAAAGATACTGTTCTGTAGGTTTTTTTTTTTGGTGCTATCTTTGGTTTTGGTATCAAGGTAACACTAACTTCATAAAGTAAATTGGAAAGTGATCTCTCCTTTTCTATTTTCTGAAAGACAGTGTATATGATTGGTGTTAATTTTGGTTGATGAACACACTCTATATGAATTTAATTCTTTAAAATTTGTTGAGGTTTGTTTTATGGCCCAGGGTATAATCTATCTTGGTATGTGTTCTATGGATGATTGGGGAGGAGAGGGGGGGAATATGCTTTCTGCTGCTGTTGAATGGAATGTTCTATAAATGTCAAATTAGATCCTGTTGGGTGATGGTGGTGTTTAGTTTTTCTAAGTTGTTATGGGCTGGATTTTGTCCCCAAGCCTCCCCCACCCCACAAAAAAATCATATATTCAACCCCTACCCCTACCATGATTGGATTTGGAAATAAGGCCTTTAAAGAGATAATTAAGGTTAAATGAGGTCATAAAGGTGGGGCCTAATCCAATAGGACTGGTGTCCTTATAAGAAGGGACACCAGGATGTGTGTACCACAAAGGAAAGGCCATGTGAGGACACATGAGAGGGTAGCCATCTGCAAGCCAAAAAGAGGCCTTGTAAGAAATCAAACCTGCTGAGACCTTGATCTTGGACTTCCAGATTCCAGAACTGTGAGAAAATGAATTTCTGTTGCTTAAATCTGTTGTATTGTTATGGCAGCCCTAATAGACTAATAACATAAATCCTTGCTGATTTCCTGTGTAATTTTCTATCAGTTGTTGAGAAGAGTGTGAAGTCTCCAGCTATACCTGTGGATTTGTCTATTTCTCCTTTCTGTTTTATCAGTTTTTCTTCACATATTTTTTAGTTTGCTGTTTGGTATATGGATTGCTATGACTGCTTGGTACACTGACTTTTTTTTATCATTCATTAATGTCCCTCTTTAACTATAGTCATAGTCTTTGCTTTGAAGTCCAGTTTACCTGATGTTAATATAGCTACTTCTACTTCCTTTCAATTAATGTTGACATGATGTATCTCCCATCATTTTGCTTTCATCCTGCTTATATCATTATATAAGACATGAGTTTCTTATATAGTATATGGTTGGGTCATATTTTTATTCTGCCAATCTCTGTCTTTTAATTGGTATAGATAGACCACTTGAGTTCATTTAGATTTAATATAATTATTGATATATTAAAAATTTTATTGTTAGAAAATATTTTATTGTGTATTGTTTTTCATTTCTGTTTTCTTTTTGCTGACTTCCTGCTGATCACTTGAACCTTTTTTTTAGAATTACATTGTGATTTACCTTATAATTTTGGGGTATATCTCTTTGTGTAGCTTTTTAAAGTGGTTGCTCTAGGTATTATGTTACATATATATCACTTATCACAATCTTCTAGTGTCATTATTTTACCAGTTCAAGTGAAGTATAGAAACCTTACTTTCTTTTACCCTCCTCCCACGTTTATTATATGATTGCTTTAAATATTTCTGTGCTATTTGGCTGGAACAGAGTAGTTCTTTCTTAAGTTTTTGTCTTGCTAGGCTTCCCCTTTTCTATTTGGGGGCTGGGCAGAGGAGGCATTTCTTGGGATTTTTTTTTTTTGGTCTATACCCATTGATGTTTCCAGCTTTTTAGATTCTTTAACTCCAACACTGGAATATAGGAGACAAAAAGAAAACCCAGGTAGCTCACAATAGTATATTTCCTAGGGTCCCAAGGTCCTGAGCTGATTTGCCCTTTTCTCTCCATCTTTCAGAGTCTTCCTATATTTTAAGTATAATGTCCAGGGTTCTTAGTTACACTTAACAGGTAGAATAGGAAGAAATATGTCTACCATATCTTCCTGGAAGTAGAAGCCCCTATAGGAGTGTTTTTAAAATTGGAAAATCTCATTTAAAAACAGATTTGTTACTGCTCTTGAAAAATTGGG
>LNAC01000027.1:12850086-12871919 GCA_002007465.1 Ailurus styani | reverse complement strand
ACTTGTAATCTCTCTCTCTCTGTGTCAAATGAATAAATAAAAAAAAAAAAATCTTTAAAAAAAGAAAAATTGGGACATATGGCAATACCGGGTTTGCATCATGCATTCCAACAATATTCTTTAGCTGAATAGAAGCTGACCTGTTTGGAATATGTGACAACTGGAGCTGTGTTTTTTTCATTGCATTACACTCAACCTGTGACAATCATGTATGTTACCCTTAACCTCTGTAAGAATTTGAGTTTGCAACTTCCAGTGATACCTCCTTGGCTAAGCATACCCATTTTCTTCCTGCCAATCTAATGCTCTTCCTTTTCAGTCTTTCAATTCTGTATCACAAAATTTTTAAGAACCTATATAGCAGAGATGACATTATCTTTAGGAGAATGTGTGTGTAAAAGAGAAGGGGATAAGTTGAACAGGTGGAAAGGAGAATTTTCCCTGAGATTGAAACATGGAGACTTCACTTTAAAGGATCCCTTGTTAATAATGGGGAGGGGGAAAAGCTATGAACGCTCCTGCTAGTAACTTCTGCAACATCATACCTACCTCAGAGCCTCTGTAACTGCTGTTTCCCCACCTGGAACATCCTTCCTCAAAACTACTGCACTTATTAAAATAAAATAAAATAAAAACACTACTGCACTTAGACTAACACTTAGGTCTTAGGTTAAATGCCACCTACTCAGAGAAATTTTTCCTGACTGCCCTATCTAAAATACCTACCTATCCACAATAGCCCTTCTTTATTGCCAATAATTTCTCTCTGTTACAGGATTTTTCTTTACAGCACTTAACAGTACCTGAAAACACAATATGTATGTGTTTTGTTTACTTGTTTATTGCCTATACCTTTGAGGATGGAGACCTTGTCTGCCTTATTTACTATTGCATCCTTGGTTCTTGGCACATAGTAGGAGCTTAACAGGCATGTAATGAATGGATGAATCATGTCCTGAAACATCTTAATAAGAACACTAACAAATTAGAAAGTGCTCAGAATAGGATGGTAAAACATAACCATAAAAATGGTGAACAACTAAGGGATCTCAGACTGAAGATATTCAAAGGTAGAATGATCCCTTTAGTCAGATATTTAAAGTTTTGTTTATTGGAAGAAGGAGTAATAAATAAGTTCCATGTTGTTCCAAATGGTACCTCTATCGTCAACTTGCAAAGAGACAAATTGGCCCCAGTAAAAGAAGAATTTTCTAATAACTAGAAATTCTTCAACAGTGAAAAATAGTCAGTTTCCACTCATTGAAGCTGGTTAAGCAGAACTGAATAACTATCTTAAGGGTCAGTTGTGAAAGGAATCCCAACTCTGTTTGGGCATTTTGGGTAACTTCCAAAGTCCCTTCCAACCCCACAATTCTAATATATTTTAAGGGAGACAGAACTGGGCTTTCATTTTTTAATAATTCTTAGAAGTACTCCAGACAGTATCACTGAGGCAAGGGCTTAGTTTAAGAGAGTTAATTACAGGGAGTTTAGAAAACATAACTCTATAAAAAAGTTTAAGTATCTACTAGTATGGAATGTGAAATAATTGATTTTTATGTAAGAATTATGGGTGCTACAATTGCAATTCAATGACAGATTTCTTAAAAAACCAGGATAGGAAACATTTTATAATTAATACAAATAATTTCCCAATATGGCTTTGAGTTGTAAAAGCTATTTCCTCATAAATACTGTGACTTCAGGGCGCCTGGGTGGCTCAGTGGGTTAAAGCCGCTGCCTTCGGCTCAGGTCATGATCCCAGGGTCCTGGGATCGAGGCCCGCATCGGGCTCTCTGCTCAGCGGGGAGCCTGCTTCCTCCTCTCTCCTCTCTCTCTGCCTTCCTCTCTGCCTACTTGTAATCTCTCTCTCTGTGTCAAATGAATAAATAAAAAAAAAAATCTTTAAAAAAAAAAAATACTGTGACTTCAGTTTTGGCAATTACTAGTTGATGGTAACTGCAATTACAGAACAAATCTCAAATAAATATAACATCACACTGGTTGTAGCACAATTTTTATGGAAATTATATTTTTTAGTCAAAGCGGATTTTTTTAAGCATTAAAAAACACGTATGAACACGACATGTTTAAAGGAGCAGTAGAGACAAATTTTTTAAAAATACAAACTTCTAGGGATAATTTTATATGTTCTTACTAGCCCTTACTTTTATCCATCGATTAGTGAAGCTTTCTTATTTTCAGCAGTAAAGAACCACAGAACTCATTCTAAAGATTTCTTTGGAGTCAAAGTCCCCTTAGGCATATAAACACATCTGGCTCACTCTACAGCACTTTACAAGTTGCTTCTCTAACCTGAGATATAATCCAAGAATGCAAGATCTCACTATCTAATATTTACAGAATTATTTTATAATTCGAATGCCCACTGAAACTAAATATGAATCGGTATGTAGGGAGCCTTAGAACCCAACAGGGATCGTCCACGGCCATACCACCCTGAACGCGCCCGATCTCTTCTGATCTTGGAAGCTAAGCAGGGTTGGGCCTCGTTAGTACTTGGATGGGAGAACCCAATAGGGACCTGTTTTATTTTTTTTACCACTCCATTTTCATGCTTACATGCAGTTTCATGCTCAAACTGTCCATCTTCTATTATTCAAATAAACCATAAAAGCTCAACAATTTACCTTCCTAACACTAAATAAAAGCACACATTCAAAGCCAAAAAATTTTTTTAAAGAATATTGCAAATATTATTCTGGCAGCTTGTTAGAACCTTCAGATCCAAGCTAAAAAGCTTATAACACATAGGTCTTTTTTTTTTAAGATTTTATTTATTTGACAGAGAGAGAGAGAGATCACAAGTAGGCAGAGAGGCAGGCAGAGAGAGGAGGAAGCAGGCTCCCCGCTGAACAGGGAGCCCGATGTGGGCCTCGATCCCAGGACCCTGAGATCATGACCTGAGCCGAAGGCAGAGGCTTTAACCCACTGAGCCACTCAGGCGCCCCACAAAGGTTTTTTTTCCTCCCACAGAGACAGTACAGAAAAAGTAGGTGATGAGTTTTCCTACCTTCCTTATCAAGTCCATTTCAATGGCCCTTCCAGGAATTCAGGAGGGCTCCACCTCATTTACAGATGGCACCAGCTATCTCTTTTACCTTGCATTTCCATCACACCACTGATTCTTCCTTCCACTCCCACACCCTCACACCCAGCAGTCCTTCCTTTGCTGTTGGATCACCGCACTGAAGGAAGAATGGGCCCTCTGATCTCTGCTCCACCGAGACACACAAAATACATGTGCTGTCTCTGTGAACAGCTTTAATTCACAAGCACCGCAGAGAGGATACACAACCACATGGCTTTGTCCCTGGTTTACAGATTTCTGATGAGTGTTTATATATTTAAGACACAGCTGTTTTTGCATTAAGCTATCTCCACACAGGTGGATTATCTGTTCATCAGCTGAAAAAGAGGCTATTAAGGAGCAGCAAAAGACAGTTACCATAGGCTGCTGCTGTGGCGTATGTGCTTCCTCTGTGGCACCTGCTTCATGGTGAGCTGTCTGACGTTGCTGCACGCACAACAGCACCTTTTCCATTCTCAGGCCTCCTGCTCCCATCCTGCTGACAACCACCATCCCCTCTGACCTCCGAGGAATACATACCTCCACCGTGAAAATCTTCCTTTTCCTTTGGACTTGACATCCCTGACCTCTAATGCTTAATATACTTGAGATACTTTAAATGTTAAAGTTCAGGGTTTAAACAGGACAAGGTTATCTGGGTCTTGATACTGCGCACCAGTTTAGATACTTCCTTTTCAGGAAGCCCAGAGCCACGGTAATGTCATGAATATTTGATAGAGCCCTTGGTGCGTTAACCCAGAACGGATTCATTATCCTACCTAAGCTTCCTATCCTTATCATTCCAACTGACCTCTTCTAATCTTCTGCACTATGATACACTGCCATTTATTTTTTATAACATACATATTTTACCTAATTTCATTCAAGAGGAAGGAGAAGATAACTGTTTATTTAAAAACACAACAGAAATGTTTGAACACCTACTATGTGTGAGTAGACATGTACAATGTTTTCAACATAACTTATCATATCCTTATTTTCTAGATGATCTCAAAGAACATGCACAGCACCAATACCCTGCTACTGGTATTTCTGGTATAAACCAGAAATCGAATCCGGTATTATCTGACTCCATAGAAAACATGTTCTCCTCTAGGCCACGCTCTCTCCTATTGTTTTGCAATTCTGTAGAGTGTCATTATGTCACCGTGTGTACGTCACAGTATTAAGAGACAGACTGAGGCCAGACGTCTAGTCATTACTATCCATTACTATATACAGTCATGTATACAATCAGTGCCCCCTTTCCTGTAAAATGGGGGGTAATGCTAATGCCTGTCTTCATTGGGTTCAGTGGGATCAAATTTGTTAACATAATTATTCTTAGAGCAATACCTAATAAATACTAAGCACTATGTAAGTATAAGTCATTTTTGTAAATCTGACTTCCCAGATGGAGTATAAACTCTTTGAAAATCAAGGTAATCTAACTCTTGTATTCACATTAGTATCAAAAATAGGTACTCTGTGGTTTTCTGGATTAATTGTTTTATTGACTGATACCCTTTCCATTGCTTATGATCCAATGTAGAAGGAACTTCAGCCATTGAGACATTTACCTTCAGGCCTGTAAGCATTGTTTCCAAAGTTTACAGTTCAAAAAAAAAAAAGAAAGAAAGAAAGAAAATAAAAGGAAGGACAAAGTTTACAGTTCAGTCCAACCTTACACATCTATAGATCATCAGACTTTAAATTTAGTGTGGTGATTGATGCAGTTTAAAGTATGAAGATGGTATGAAATTGATACTTGTTCATCACTCATTTATTTTCTCATTTATTCATTCATCTACAGACACTTTTTTATTAGGTTATTGAGATAGGCACCAGGGAAAACTTAGAGTCTGGATGTGAGCAAAGATAAGTACAGCAAATGATAACAATGCAATCTGGTACCTGGTACAACAAATGGAATAAAAGTTGTAAGAATTACTTAACTATTTCAAGGGAAAGCATCCCAAGGAGGTAACATTCAAGCAACACCTGGAAGGATAAGGAGGCAGCTACAAAACAGAGGGATAAAGGAAGAGGGAACATTATTTGCAGTACACACGAAAAAGTGTAAGAGCAAAATCAGGGTGAAATCAGTATGTTCTGTGTTCCTGGAACATGCGCTACATTGGCTGGGTGTCAAGAGTTGAGGAGGGAAAAGAGTTTGGCATCCAGATCACTATGTTGGAATAACTGGAGTAAGGAAGGATTGGAGACAAGGAATTCAGTCAGGAGACCAGGATAATTACGTATTCTCAGACTTGGTCTTGTGGGTAGAAGAGTCGTCAGAATGGCTACAAAAGATCCTCAGAAAGTGGGACTGGCTGGACTGGCGACAGATGAGTAGTGAGGGGAAAAAAAGTAAATGATGACCACAAATACACTAATTTGATTTTTTAAGTGATATATTTGACATGAGCAGACTCATGGGGTAAATTTTTTTTTAATTTAAATTGAATTAGCCAACATATAGTACATCATTAGTTTCAGATGTAGTGTTCAATAATTTATCAGTTGTGTGTAACACCCAGGGCTCGTTACATCACATGCCCTCCTTAATGCCCACCCAATTACCCCATCTTCTCACCCATCTACCCTCCAGCAACCCTCAGTTTGTTTGAGTCTCTCATGGTTTTTCTACCACTCTGATGACTTCCCATTCGGTTTTCCCTCCCTTTTCCTATGATCCTCTGCATTGTTTCTTATATTACACATGAATAAAACCATATAATTGTCTTTCTCTGATTGACTTATTTTGCTCAGCATAATACCCTCCAGTTCCATCAACGTTGATGTAAATGGTTAAGTATTCATCATTTCTGATGGCTGAGTAATATTCCATTGTGTGTGTGTGTGTGTGTGTGTATACATATACACATATACATATGTGTGTGTGAGTGTGTGTATATATATATATATATATATACATACTACATCTTCTTTATCCATTCATCTGTCAATGGACATCTCAGCACTTTCTACAGTTTAGCTACTGTGGACATTGCTGCTATGAACATTGGGGTGCAGTTGCCCTTTTGGATCACTACATTTGTATCATTGGGTAAATACCTAGTAGTACAATTACTGGGTCATAGGGTAGCTCTATTTTTAACTTCTTGAGGAACCTCCATACTGTTTCCCAGAGTGGCTGTATCAGGTTGCATTCCCACCAACAGTGTAGGAGGGTTCCCCTTTCTCCACATCCTTGCCAACATTTGTTTTTCTCCTGTCTTGTTAATTTTAGCCATTCTGACTAGTGTGAGTTGGTATCTCATTGTGGTTTTGATTTGTATTTCCCTGATGCCAAATGATGTCAAGCATTTTTTCATGTGTCTATTGGCCATTTGTATGTCTTCTCAGGTGAACTTTTTTTCTTAAACTAGGATAATAAGTATACAGAATCCCTCTCCAGTTAGTGCTTAAGATTTGCTAATTGAAATTACTGAGCCTCACCCTGTTAACAGTGTCTTTGGCCTTTGCTTACATATTTTCTTCTTTGAACTAGTCCCATAACATCATCAATTACACTTAACTAAACCCTATAGCAAAGTGAGGCCAGGCCATCTTCTCTACCAGCTTATAAACTGACTGGAGCCAAAAAAAAGAAAAAACAAAAACAAAAAAGGAACAAAAAAGTCCTGGCTTCCCAAACATACACAACTCTGTTTTAGACTCTAGGTCAAGGCATTGCCAATAAATACCCGTTAAAATGCAAATGTCCTACCTTGGGCTGTTAATACCCTAATCTATTTAAAGGATCAGAAAAACGGAAACTAGGCTAGGAAGACATATTTTGAAGGAGAACACAGAATGGGTTCACTGACATGGTTAGAAACCAAAAACTGCCCAAAGCTGCAGATCCGAGAGAGAGGACAGGTAATGGAATAGGATGAGGGAAGCTAAAAGGATAGGAAAAGCAATTAGACACTAGGCACTGGGAGGAAAGGAATCAAAACTCCACAAGTGGGGAAGATAGGCCATGGATGAAGAAGTCTAACCTTGCCAACATTCTGAAGACTACTTTCACACATGTAATAGCACTATCTTTTGCATACACCTTTAGTGACAAAGTACTATTGCATCTGGTAGTTTTGCCATTTAACAGATCTGCAATGTCCGACACAGGATTTAACCTCTCTGAGCCTCAGTTTTCTCATTTATAAAGTAGGGCTATAGAAAGAACTTTACCAATTCCCTTTCACAGGTGGATACATTTCAGTGTACAGAAGACTAAATGATTGACATAGGGGCCCCAGAACCCACAAAACCAGGGCTGGGCCCTGGATCCTCTGACTCCCAGTTCAGGGAGTATTTCTGCTCATCTGTGGTGCTGGTCCAACCTGGGAGACCAGTATGTGATTCCCCAGTAAGGAATAATTTGTAGAACATGGACAAACTATGTTTACTCTGTAACCCTGCCCCAGTTTACAGCTCAACAAGGAGATCTAGTGGTCAGGATTGAACCTCTCATCACCATATCATAAGTCTTTCTTAGGACCCTCTAAAACTTCAGAAATTTATTCTTAGGGGCTTGGGAACACATAATAGTTCAGAATTATCTAAATCCATAGCGGATGGCCACACCCATGGCATTTTTACATCTCCACCGTTTATATCGCATTTTAGGAAGCATGTGAATGGCACAGGAACAAAGTTCCACCAGCTCACCAGTAATAACTCCCGATACCTCTGGTCACAAACTATGGGCTCACAGCTTCCCCAGGCTCTGCACCTTAGTAACTAGTGTTGTTTCCTATATTGTTCTGTAAGTGCTCTTGAGTTTCTCCCCGTGTAAAACATGTTTCACTTTGCATGTCCAATTATAAAATCCTCAAGCCACCTTAATGGGATAAAGGATAAGGAAGGCCAACCTAATTTAGGAAAAAAACTAAATAATGGTATTTTAAATGGTAATTTTCTTACCTCCCCTTAGCTAAAACTGCCAAAGCACTACCTGGTAAAATTTATGGAGTACCAGCCTCAATGAATAGATAGGAGAGGCTTGTAATTCACATATCAATTGTTTGTAAGAACAGGTACTTACAAGACCTTTTAAAGTCATTCCCCAGACTTCTGTTGAAAATCTACCTAGTGGTAGGAGTAAAGAAAATATTTGTCTTTAGTGTTGCAATAAGGTCTTTCCCCCACAGCTTTGTTTACATTACCAATTTGCATTATCTATACCTTGGAAGAAAGCCTGTGAGAGGCAAAAGTAAACTTTGACTCAGGGGAAGTCCAAATGAAATCAGTACCAGATTCAGAAAAATGCCAAGATATTCCAAATGCCCAGCTGCCAGTTTATTCCTTTCTCATTCCAAATACTACGACGACTACTACTAATAATGAATAACAGCAGAAAAAACAACAACAACAACAAAAACAAACCCTTCCCAAGGCAGCTTTTCTTTGAACTGAACCACGTCCTCTCTCCTTTGGCCTGTTTCTCTGAGAAGACAACGGCCATACATTTATGAAAGGACCTCACATACAGGATGAACACAGAGTAGTTGAGCCCAAATAAATGACTGATGATTGTTAACTGTAAGCACACAATCAGTTTTACTGGATGATGAGAACGAGGTGACTACCAGAGCAGCGTAAGTATGGAGCCTCTTCATTTTTCACCGAGTAGAGACTGACTGATGTATTGACTGGTTTTATTGAGCCCATGGTGGTTTTATTTAGCCCATGGCTTCCAGGAGTCACCTTGGGCCTTTGACTACCATAGACTAAGCAAGAAAAAGCCAAGAAACCACCTCTGTCTTTTGAGATATACATATTTTTATGAGTACACCTGTCGAGGGGCACATGGGTGGCTCAGTCAGTTAAGCATCTGACTCTTGGTTTCAGCTCAGGTTGTGATATCAGGGTCATGAGATTGAGCCCTGCACGGGGCACTGTGCTTATCACAGAGTCTGCTCGGGATTCACCCTCCTTCTCCCTCTTTCTCTCTTGCTTATGCTCTCTCTCTCTCACTCTCGAATAAGTAAATAAATGAATCTTTAAAAAAAATACACCTGATACTATTAACTGCCCAGAGCAGCAATATTTAAAAAAAATGTTGATTAGTATTCAGGGAACAGAAATTTCCCGCACATTTCAGATAAAGAAGCTGAAACTGTATAGCTGGAAAGCAACAGGAATGAGAATGAGAGGGGGGCAAAGAGCCTACTGAGTTGGTTGAAGAGCTGTCTCTGCCCCTACAGAGAATCTGCCTATCTGAAGGGTTAGGGAGGAGTGGGAGACAATTTTGATTCCTGACCCTCAATACTGGTGCCAAGCTGAGGACCCCACTCTGTGCCTTCCTAAGCCTGAGCCCATGTAGAAAAAAGATAAGAAGGAGGGCGCCTGGGTGGCTCGGTGGGTTAAAGCCACTGCCTTCGGCTCAGGTCATGATCCCAGGGTCCTGGGATCGAGGCCCACATCGGGCTCTCTGCTCAACAGGGAGCCTGCTTCCTCCTCTCTCCTCTCTCTCTGCCTGCCTCTCTCTCTGCCTACTTGTAATCTCTCTCTCTCTCTGTGTCAAATGAATAAATAAAATCTTTTTTTTTTTTTTAAAGATTTTATTTATTCATTTGACACAGAGAGAGAGATTACAAGTAGGCAGAGAGGCAGGCAGAGAGAGAGGAGGAAACAGGCTCCCTGCCGAGCAGAGAGCCCGATGCGGGCCTCGATCCCAGGACCCTGGGATCATGACCTGAGCCGAAGGCAGTGGCTTTAACCCACTGAGCCACCCAGGCGCCCTAAATAAAATCTTTTAAAAAAAAAAGATAAGAAGGAAATATACCAACATGATTAAAGTGGTTGTGTCTGAATAGTTGGATTATGGGTGATTACCATTTTTCTTTGTGCTTTCCCAGTTTCAATATTTTCAGCTATAGGTAGGCATTCATTTTAAACACAAAATTTTTGTTAAATATGCACTTTTGTTTAAAGAAAATTAAACATTAAGCACAATAGTGACCTGATAACCAGCTGGATGACAAAAGGAGAAACTTCTGTAAGACCTAACTTGTCCTGGCAAATCACTAGCCATGGTAACCTGCATAGGTGACAGCTTCATCCTTCTTAATAATTGTTAGTATTTTCTTGGGGATATTACCATAGCTACCATTTATTGAGAGCTTACTCTGTGTTTAGTGCTACACTAACAGCTTTAGGTTTATTCTCTTATATAATTATCAGAACCTCTTTTCATGCAAGGCACTGTCATTATCCCCATCTACACCGGAAGAAACTTAGGCTTCAGAGGTCAGGCATCTTGCTAAAGAAAACATGGCAAGTGGGTGACTACTGAAACCAGGATATGAAGCCAGATCTTAAAGCACAGTCCCAAACCACTGGTAAAAATCAAAACTTAAATGTCACCTTTCACCCCTTTCTCTACTCTTCATTGCTCCTACACTCACTTGAGCCTCTCTTGTTCAACCTCTCAAATATAAGCTTGTACACCCTCTCAAATGTAAGCTTCTTGGCAGAAGGAATTTTTGTATGTTTTGTCCACTGCTATATCACCAGAGCCAAAAAATAGTGCCTTTACATAAAAGCCACTCAATAAACATTTGCTGGTTGATGAATAAACTCTAACACATCAGATTCTAACCACAACATTATCTTTGCAGTTGTTCAATGTCTACAAGCCAAGTAGTTTCCACACTTTTTCAATCTTCTACTATGATCAAGATTATCATAGTTCTACTGTTCTCCAAACAATTTTCCTTTACATACTAGACTCCTTCCCAGACAAACCCCTGCAGCTTGTGATGGCTTATGACTGAGTTCAACCCAGTGGAGTATGGGTGGAAGTTGAAGTCTCCACCTCTAAACCTGACCTATAAAAGCCTCATTATCCATGCTCTCTTTTTTCATTTGCTGGATGCATGACTGAGGCAGCAGATGGAAGAAGCCAGGATCCCTGAGTGTCTGCATATCTGCTCTACTTATATCAGACTTACTCTGGGCCTAGGCATAAGCAGGAAATAAACTTTTATATTATTAAGCCAATAAATCTTGAAGTCATTTGTTATAGCAGCTACTCTTCCCTACTACACAACCATTTCAGTTAAAATTATTTGAGCATGCAAATATGACACATATATAGTATGATATCTAATTATCATGTGTATGCATATATACAACATATATAATATATAAATGTATATAGATATATACATATATATCATATATCACATATTTAGTATATATGTACATATGTATTTATATAAACACTGGTAAATTATGTATAGGACCTACTGTAACATTATATAAATTAGAAAACCTACATCAAAATATAAAACCAGAAATAATGAGGTACAGATGAAATAAAAATATTTTAAAATTTCTTGCTAATCAACATGGTTCTTCCATTGTATTACTAAGCAACATTTCAAGGCGCACTGGGATTTAGGGAAAGTTTCGTCATTAACAATGTTGAAAACAAATCTGTATTTTGAATGGTCTTCTTGATGATATTTTTGGTGGTTGATTTTATGCCACTCCTGATTACACCTTTATTGTTTTTATGTTATAACATGGCTGACAAAGAGCTCAAATTAGGAGTAGAGGTGACAGCTCTGCCATTTTCTTGCTGCTCACTTGTAATATTGGTATTATTTTCAATCCAAGGTCTCCTTAAAGGAGTTTGTATAAAACACTTGTCTCTTCTGTGAAGGTTAGTTTCATAGAAACTAGATCATGTAATCCATAGATCCACTTTACCAGGCACAACTACAATGTGATATCCCAGTTTGCTGAGGGCAAATGAACAGATGAAAGTACCAATATCAAACTTTCCTTTCCTTTAAAATATGTGTATCAAAAACCTTTCTTTCCTTCAAGACATGTAAATATGATATGAGACATATAGTCATCTGACATCAGACATTAGAGGATGCTAGTATCAAGGCACGTATTAAAAATGCACTAAACTTAAAATTTTCCTTCTTCATTATAAAATAAATTGAACTTTTAGACCTTATGAACCCTGCAATTGACACACTCTATCTTTGAGGCCCCTGTTCTGTCAGATGTTTCAGACATCCAAATCCTAGCACTTTTGATTTCTGAAGCCCATGATCTGCCTCCAAGCTATGCATAGAGTAAGACAGCTGACATCACTCCACCTAATTCTCTCCATCTGTAAACCCCTACTCCATCCCAAAGCCAGAGTTTTCCCTGTTAACATGGGGTAGAAGCCTTGGTTTCTGTTCCCAGTGACCCTGATAGATAGATATTAGCCAAGCTTTCTTTGATTTGCTCTATGTCAAATTACAGAAAAAACAAAATCCTATCTAATCCACTCAAGTCAATGCATATGGCCAACAGAGAGGCAATGTGATTTGGTGACAAGACCCAGGGGCTATGAGTGACAAAATCCAGGTTCCATCTGACTATCTCTTCAGTGGAGCCAACATGGCCCTTGTATCTCAGTCTCCTCACCTATGGGACAGGAACAGTATTACCTGCCCTACTGCCTGGGGGCTATGAAATTAGAAGAAAAAGAAAAAAGAACTCTGAGAGAAGAGGCTCCTTATAGCCCTGGCTTGTGTGGGCTGCAGGAGGACTCCAGAGAGGCTTCAAATTGGCAAAACTCAAGAAAAGAGGTTTTCAAAAATGATAAGCCTTATCTGACGCTGTCTTCCAGGAAATCTTGAGTAACTTAAGACAACACAGGACAAGAAAAACCCTTTAAAAAAATGTTACCTTTTTTCATTCCTTTAATTAAGAGCCTTGAGAAGGCAAGCTCACAGTGGATAAATGAAGGAGGAGCAAAGCTTCCCGGGCACTCAAAGTCTAGAATGTGCAGCAGAATCTCCATTTGGGCAGAGAGCACATAGCTGGTGGCTGAATAGTCAGGATCCAGGCAGAACACTGTGATTGGCTTTGAAGTCAGGACTGATTTCAAATTCAGGCTCTGATATTAAATCTGGGTGATTTAATCAACGTATATGTGCCTCAGTTTTACGCTAAGTCAAGGAGGTACAATAATACCTACTTGTATCGTGGTTATGAAGATTTAATGAAACTATACCTATGTTTGATGTAGTCTAGGACTTGGCATATAATAGATTCTCAATAAATAGTTATCTTCTTCACCATTATTATCAGTCACTTGTCTTGCCCTTGCTTAGCCCATCTTTAAAAGGAAATAGATGAGGCATAGCTAACATTTGCCAAGTACTTAAGAGAGGCTTGGCAAGCACTTATCAACATCAGAGGTTAGAGAAGTACTTTGTGGTGGGTCGTGCAGAGGGGAGGCTCATGCCCTGCAAGACCTTGCCAAGAAGTCACGGGTGATAAGCAGTGAAAACAAAGCAACAAACCCTGGCCAGATTGAAGGAGGGGCAGCGTGTAAGCGGCCAGCAGCCAGCAGCCAGCAATGACCTTACTGACTCAAGGACACTCTAAATGAAATGCACGAAGAACAAAGAGGAAGACAGGAAGGTCTGGAAGATCTGACAAGGGTATCTTCTTCACCAGTAAAAAGGACCCATTTGATCCAGGTCCATTGAATCAATCTAATCCTTCTCAAGCAATTGCTGTTGCCTCAAGCCATGCCTGAGCAACCTGGCTCTCCACAGCTCACGTTGCACTCAACTCTGTCCTTAGAGAAACAACCAGAAGGCTTCCCTCTCCCACTGCCACGATGAGCTGTTTAGCAAGTCTAAAGTCATGCGTAGAGGTCCCAAGGAGAAACACTAGCTCTGATCCACCTTATACCCACAATGCGAGGCCATAATTCTTACAGACACATTTAATTTATTTTTTGTAAGAGACAAGAGAAGTAGAGTAAGTAGATGATTTGGTGCATCCCCCTCACCAGGACTAGACAACTCAAAAAAAACTTCCTTCTTCACGGAAGCCCTGCTTATGCATAATGATATGAAAAACATCCCTGTTAAGAACAGGTTGTGTTTGAAGTGTTCTTATGTATGCCCTTTGAAAAAGACAGAGTAAATCCTTCTTGGTAAAAGGAAAGGCATTAATTATTTAATTAAACAAAGTAGTTATTGACTTTTTTAAAGCAATAGGCAAATTTTTCACAAAGAATAGAATTTTTATAATATGTGCACCTCCAATTCTTATTCCTGAAAATAAACTAGCTGAAAATTTAACCCGAGTGGAGAAAAAAAAAAGTACTTCAAAGGAGAAGCTCATTCTGAAAGAATTAACGTGCAAGCAGAAACTAGAGTGTCTTCCTACAATTGCAACTTGGCCTTTGAAAAGTGTCTTGATTTGATTGCTATTAAAATATAAATCCTAATAGCTTCACAAACAAGGGGAGTCATTTCAGGAAGAGGAGGTGAGAGCTGTATCAAATCCATAAAGGATATTTGCAAAATACTTTGTAGATAATACAAACTATGCCACTTAATCAAGTATTGAAAAGGTTCAAATTAATCCTGACTTCACTACAGTTAATATAAATGTCCCAAGTCAATAAATCTTGATATTGATTAAACTACCCCTCCCCACTCAATTCAATTTTTAAGACCCACCGGTTCCCACAGGCAGAAGGGGCAGATGTGACAATAGCGATTTACAAAATCAATATAGTGCAAGAGATCTAGAGAAATTAACTACAGGAGAGATGACCCATTAAATCATCCAGTCCATCTCCAGCTCCCTCTTGGCCCTTTGAAGGCTATTTTCTTCCAATATATTTGAACCACTTTACCTAAGTAAGTTGTAGAGGTTAACAGATACAAGGGCTTATTCCTTTTCCCAAGAAACTGGTCCCATCTCCTACCTCCCAGTGCTAAGCCCCAGGTCTCACTGTAGATCAATAACTCTCAACTCTGGTAGTATAGCACATTCACCCGGGGAGCTTTTGAAATATACCAGTGCCAGGACTCATGCCCAGAGATTTTTATTTAGTTGATCTGGGATAAGACCTGGGTAACATTGAGGTGTTTGTTTTCCTTTTAATACCCACGTGGTTCTAATGTTCAAAAATTTTGAGAACCAGTTCCCTACAAGTTCAAAAGTCTTATTCCTTATTTAGCTTTTGAATGCTTTCTTGTTGGCCATATTAACACTGAGTACTACTAAACTAGGAGTAAGATTATAGATGACAATAAATCAGTGAGTCTCAGCTGGCTGAGGAGCACCAGCTGAGAACCCCTGTTGGGGGAGATCATTATCTCTGGTCAGAGTATGACATACATTGCAGGTGGATTGGGACACCTGAGAAGGAAAAAAATGGCCAAGGACTATGCTTTAAGAGGAAAAGGGCTTTCCCAGCAACTATACCAGGAGCAGTTAACTACATGGAGAGCTGCCAAAGAGAGAAACCCATCAGATTTGGCTTTCCTCTGTTCATCATTTTTTAAAAGAAGATTTTATTTATTTATTTGAGAGAAAGAGAGTGCAAGCAGTGGGAGGGGCAGAGGGACAAGCAGATTCCCCGCTGAGCAGGGAGCACCATGGTATGTGAGGCTGGATTCCAGGACCCCTTGGCTCATGACCTGAGCCGAAGGCAGAGGCTTAATCGACTGAGCTACCCAGGAGCCCCTCCTCTGTTGATCATTTTAACTTTAGCTTTGGGAGGAAATAAAATTTAAGTATGAACACAAAAAACCCATACCTATACAGTCTAAAAGCTAACTTTTGTTGAATCCTTACCATATTCAGGCACAGTTCCAAGTGCCTTCCAGGTGTTACTTAAGTCTCACCACAACCTTACGAAGTAGGTGGTAAGATAATCCCATTGCAGAGATGCAGAAACGCAGGCACCCAAGGTTACACAGGTAGTAAGTGACAAAGTTAGAATTCCAGTTTAGGGAGAAGGACTCCAGAGCCAGTGCTCTTGATTATCAATTCAACCACCTTACAGACATAAAGCATACTAGACATAAAGCAAACACCTGAAGCTAGAAACTAAAGGTGGCTCATTAAGTCTCACATGTGCTAAGATGCCATTTCTTCAATAAATATCTATAAAGCAGTTGTTTCAAACATTAGCACACATATATTACACACATAGTAGCCACCAGAATAAATTTTTTAAACAACTGCCGGGTTCCTTTCCCTAGAGATTCTGATGCAGTAGTCTGGGTGGGGCCAATGAACTTGAATTTACAACATCTTTTGACACTGTTAAACTCACCAGAGAAGTACAGGGTTGGAACTCAGAGTAATGCATTTTCAGCAATTAGGAGGGAGCTAGCAGTCTTGCAAAAAGTCCTTTCAGGAAGGTGGAGCAGCAGAAGTTAAGCTACGGAGAGTTAAGGACATGGGGCCAGTCAGGCAGCTCCTCTTCCAAAAAGCATCTTGGGTAAGGGTAGTACTTTGAGGAAAGTTATTTTTAAGAGGGGAAAAAGTGCCAGAAGAAAAGGAGAGATTAAAAATTCAAGAAAGACCAGGAGATATTGATGATGGAACAAGGATCTAGAGAAGACTGGAGGGTGCATGACAACTGCAGTGAGTCCACCTGCCAAAGCCTCCATCATCACAGGAGAGGCCTCCTAGAAAGATGGGCTCATGCCAGGCCTCTTGGCACTGTGTCTAGCAGTCAAGAGTGTACTTCCAAACCAGTACTGGATAGCAAGGTTAATAACCATCTTAGGAACAGTTTTTCAAAGTGTCTTGAAAAGGAAAAAAGAACTGTAAGGTACAACATTACCAAGGCATGTCCAGACCCTTGTGGGTACTAGGGCTAGGCTTGACTGGCACGTTGCTTCTGGAGGACCATCAGCTGGTGGGTGTGGAATTCTCTTCTATGTAGGGTTGCTCCTCTAGTCTGAGAGCTCACAACCCTGACTGCAGAGCTGGCTACATAATTTATGGGACCAGGCTCAAAATGAAAATGTGGAATCCCTTGTCCAAAAATTATTAAGAATTCCAAGATGGCAACAAGGGAGCCATAAAGCAAGTGTGGGGCCCTTCGAAGCACTGTGACTGCACAGTTTGCCTACCCATGAATCTGGCCCTGCCTGGCTGAACATTAACATCACCTGGGGAGCCTCTAAAAATTCCAATGCCCAGGCCACACTTGAGACCAATTAAAACCAGAATCTCTGGTGGTGAGAACCACACATCAGAATTTTTCAAAGCTCCCCATTGACTCCATTGTGCAGCCAAGGTTGAGAACCACTGCTTACTTGTCATAGAATCTGACTTAATACCAGCTTTGAAAATCATTTTCTTGAAGAAATTATACCTGAAAAAAATATATAATGGCCCCACAAAATGAACTGTAGCCCCATTTACACACAACTGAATCACATTCTTCCACCTACCCATTCCTATAAACTGGCTCAAATTATTAGTATAAAAGAAAAGAATAATAAAATCTCTCCTTATAATCAATACATTGCCACCAAAAAAAAAAAAAAGGCAATTTGAGCAATGGAGACCATACTGAATTCCTTTAAGGCCCCTGCCTGAATTTTCTTGGCTTTACCAGATGATTTCTTCCAGGGTCTGGGCACTGGCCCAGAACTCATCCACCCTTCTGAATAATGCATGACACAAGGCTCTTCCAAGCAACAGTGAGCTTTGGATGGAATGCTCAGTTAAGGCAGGAGAATCTGACCCTCACCAAATCCAAAGCTTGGGATTTATCCCAAGTGACAGGATCAAATGAGGATGATCATCCAAGCAGCATAGCTGGGCAGCTCCCAGCCGGATGCGTAGCTACCCAAGAGTTCTTAGCCATAAAACCAGCCATCTAAGGAGAAGAGCTGCTATGGTGAAGAGAAGAGAGAGGGGCTTCCCACAGGAATCTAAGACCCCAAATGCATTAGGGAAGCCAATTGTTTCATAGTGGTCTTTAAGCAAGCAGTATAGGTTAAGGCAAATTACGGAGATCTCCAATGGTGCCCCCACAAGATAACCGCAAGGACTGAGGTCTTTCATTCTGATCCTACTACCAACAGAGTAGCAGGGAATGATCAGGAGGTGGAGTTCATGAGTTAGCATCCTGGCCCCACCACTTAGTAGCTGTATGACTTTTCTGAGGCTCAGTTTTCTCACCGGAAAAATGGAGCTAATAAAGTACCATCAAATTGCTATGAAGATTAATTCAGATAATCGATGTATAGTGCTTAGAAGAGTGCTTAATATATGGTAAGCACTGGGGCATCTGGCTGGCTCAGTCAGCAGTGCATATGACTCTTGATCTCAGGGCATGAATTCAAGCTCCACATTGGGCGAGGAGCCTACTTAAAAAACAAAAAACAAACAAAAAAACAAGGTAAGCACTAAGTAAACATTAGCTTAACTACCATCATCATTACTACCATCACCACAGGACTCCTCAAAACACACAACTCCCTTCTTTCCTGATCTGCCCAAAATGAAACCAAGGTTCATAGAGCTTAAATGATTGGCTCCAGGTTCCACAGTTCAGTAAGAGTAGAGCCAGGACTGAAACTCATGTTTCCCATCTTATATTCTCAACTTTCTCATCTCACTTGAGAACTGAGTAGAGACCCTTCCAGCCCTTCCAGTGTGGTATGTAGCACAATCACAACTTGCTGTAAGTGAGGCAAGGATTAAAGAAGGTGACGTAGGTAAAGCTGGGACGACCTGTCTGTCACACCATGAGCACTCAATCCATGTCAGCTATTGGTATCATACAACTTATGTGCCACCAGGAAAATCACATGTAAATTGACCATGTCCACCATACTGGAGACTCACTTGCAGAGCTAGCTATCTTAAGAAATCTGATGTCCAACCCTTTGGTAAAAACAGTTCCTTCTGGTACTATTATTAATATCACCTGATTAAATTGGCCTATGCATACATTGGGAGCCTCCTGTTATTGGTTATGGTTAAAATAATAGAAGCCATACTTCTAAGCTACCATGAGCAAGATGCAATTTTAGAAAAGAAATCCAACTTCAAAAACCTATGGTCCCATAGCCAGAGACTGGTCAGTATGAAAATGAAGCCTAACAGGAAAGAGAACCATGACTTCTGTGTCCTCTAAGGGCCCGGCTCTTCAAGAGAACCTGTATATCACTCTGCCAAACCCAAATCAGTTTTTATGGTTGCAATTCATATAGACACAGTGCTAGCCCCTTGGTGAAGGCCCATAGGCAATCATGTTGGGGTGGTAACTCTACCATTTAATAGAAACTTCCTGACCAATCAGATAGCATTAAGTCACTGGATTTATTTTTCCACCCAAGTAAGTGTCTCTTCCAGAAAGAAATCTGCCCCATGGCACCAATTTCCCTCTTTTGCTGAGTGGTCTAGGGGGAAAAAAAAAGAAAAGGAAGGAAGAAAGAAAGAAATCTAAAAAACAACAATGAAGCCATGACAATTAAACTGGCATATAATGAAAGCCACAAATACATAATTACCATGTCCCACTTGGTACAAAACACTCCAGAGTTGCCAAAAACTGCCCACTCTGATAGCAGTTGCCCTTATGCAGGCCCTGGGCACTGCAGCTGCATCTCAATGAGCCTAAGTGGGCTGCCTGGAATGGTTTCCCTGGTAACGGGGTTCTGGCTGAGAGGGACATTGATTACCCCCGAGGAATGAGTTTCCACTTGGAGGGAGACTGGGTGAATGCAAAAGCAGAGAATTTCGAGGTCGAGGCAGGGTCCAAAGGGGCAACAAAGTCACTAAAGATCTGGGAGGGTTCCCAAGCTTTTCCCATTCTAGACGGAGAAAAGAAATGTGTAAATTTGGCATCTTGAGGACTTTAAAGACAAGAGTTAGAGTTGAAATACCCCATCTACTCCTGACTCATATATGTTCCTTATCAGGAGAATTGGACTAGTTGTCAAGAGACAGAATTCTAGTCCCACTTCTCTTATTAATTCACTGGGTGACCCTGGATAAATCAGGTAAGAGCATAGGAATTAGAACTAAGAGATTTTTCTAAGTTTTAAAAGCTAAGAGCCTCTAGGAAGAGAGAGGGTCAACTCAGGCCATGACAAAATGATGGAGAATTTCTCTGTTAACAACTGTCCTTTCCCCTGGCATTCATATTTTTTAATTCTCCTCTCCTATCTCAAGCATATTCTCCAGGACTCAGATTTTCCACCACCAGTTTCCAAGGTTGCCTTTAGAAGAAAGGTTACCACCAGATCTGGCCAATCTCCACTACAAATGGAACAAATCTGAATGTTACATGGCAATGAAGTTGTTCCATTGTTGTCCAGTGCTGGGAGCAGTTGGAGGTGATGACCTTGCTAGCCCCTTTCCTGCTAGGATTGTGTGATTCTCTGAATGGTTCACCCTTCCTTACTTATAATGAATTAGTGATTGATGAATAATAAATTCACAGGAACTCAGAGACGGAACAAGGGAAAAGCATTCCAGGCAGAGGGAACAGCATATGCCTGTGGCTGGAGAAGTGGTTTCCTGTGTGGCCTGAAAAATGGCCAGTGTGGTTAGAGACCTGAGAACAAGGGCAAGTATATTGAGAGTTTGGGGGCGGAGGTGGGGAAGCCCTAGGCAGTGAAGCAGGCAGTATCGTGCAAACCTTGTTACTGGCCGTGTTAGGGGGTTTATTTTTATCCTGAGTTTTGGAAGCTATTAGTAGGGGAGAAAGTGGAGGTAACATGACAAGATCTTATTTTGAAAACATTAACTTAATTCAGGACATGAGGAAACCGATTAGGAGGTTATTGTCATGATCCAGGCAAGGATGCCATTGACTGGATGAAAAATCGTCCAAAGGGGAGAAGAGCTCCGCCCACGAGCAGCCCCTCTTACTGCTTTCCCTGGCTCTGGAGAAAGTCTCCTGGTGCGTCTGCTTCCCCTTCATCACCATCATCCCCTGGGACTCACGTGCTGAGCCTTCCTGTCTCACCATAGACAGTGGATTCCCTCTGTCCTCTTAGATTGCACTAACATCTTGCTCAATTAAAAGCCTGAAACTGTCCAGAGATTTTCTAGGCCTATCCCTCAGAAAGCACATAAACCTTGTTAATGGGTGTTGCATTATTATCTTTCAACAGCCACTTGCTGGACAGAGGGAATGTTTAGTAAACACTCATCTGGTAGGTAGGATGGACCAACCACAAAACAAAAACTCCTCCCTTCTTACTACTGATGCCAAAAAGTTGTGTAAGCCGCACTAGAAACAGGAAAACCTGGTCCCAGAGCCCTTCATGGGTCCCAAAGTATGGTGACTGCTGAAGAATACGTCCCTGAAAACTTCTCCCAGTAAACCCTTGAGACTGTATCTGTCTGGACTGAGTTCTCAGGGCACTGCAGGGAAGGGGACAGAAAGATATACATAGGACTTCTACAGCTCTCAAAGACGGGCGATTGGGGGGCAGACTTGGCACAGGAGGCACAGGAGAGGCAGGGACAATAGTCAGGGACAAATATCTACCCTGGGTTTCAGATGGACAGAGGTGGAAAGGGAAATGTGGCAACCACACAGGCTTTGATGTTCTCCTATCAGGAGCAGGGAGGGGCTGTGTTCCCTGTCCTTGACTCTGGGTTCTGTGGCTGCTTCGACTAGTAGAATCCGGTAGATAGGATGCTGGGCCAGTTTCTCTTCCAGACTCCAGACATGTGCAGAGGCTTCCCCCTTTTGAAGATACAGACCTAATTAAGTTGGATGATTTTTCTTATTTCAAATGATGCTTCCCATTTCAGACAGATTTTCCTTATGGGTGTAACTATTGGATGGCATCTGCTGGAATAAATCACAGGAAGCCAGAGTCTGAACAGTCACTAACAAGTTACTAGCAATCAAAAATCAAGTGCGAATACTTTCCAAAAAAAAGTGCAGGTCAATGGGACTAAAAAGACTTCA
>LNAC01000027.1:12742915-12849948 GCA_002007465.1 Ailurus styani | reverse complement strand
AAAAATCAAGTGCGAATACTTTCCAAAAAAAAGTGCAGGTCAATGGGACTAAAAAGACTTCATTTTTTAAGTTCTGATTTACAAATGAGCTTTTTAAAGAATCTAACTACAGAGTGAAGACTTACCTCCAGTAAACAGCCCCAATAGACTACAAATGGGTTTATATTTTTTGTGTTTGTTTGTTTTTTGTATAAGAAACAAGAAGTTCAAGATTGTTGCAGGTTTATTTTATCTCCTTCTGAATTTTAACCTGTACCCCTGGGACCCATCTCTCAGGATATAGAAATTGCCTATTTCCAAGTACAAACATCTCTGGAAATTCAGCCTTTTTCTTAGTCCCAAGACATAGACACTCCACGCTCTCAAAGTCACTAAGGGAAGGGACACACAAAAGAGTTTTGCAGAGTTCTTTTTCCTCAAAATCTTTTTTTCTCCAATCAAGGGGTGCAGCAGAGTGAAAAATGAGCTTGAGTGGAGAGCTGGAGCCTGGATTCCATACCTTTCCAGAGCAATGTAACCTGGACTAGCTACTGAATCTCTCCCCACCTCAGATTCCTTACCTACCAACGCAAAAGAACATGATGGACAAAGCCATCTGGCAGGTCTTTCCAGTGCTAAGAATCTAGGATCTTAAGCTTTTGACAGAGGGTGGGGATCTATCTTCCCCAGTCATGACCCTGAGGAAGACTCAGAAACTCCCAGCCCAATCACCTCCTCCTTCCAATGGCCCAAGGGCTTAGCGGCTATACTGAGAGAAGCAGGATGGGGGAGGAAAGGCAGGCCTTCAACCAGTCATACCAACACTCTTCAAGGAAGAAGTGGCTACTCCAGGAAGTTTTGGGCAGTGCAAACCAAGACGCTATGTATAGTCACAGAGTGGTTTGAGGAGGCCAAAATTTCTTCTCTCTCTGAGTTAGAGATATATGGGGCCCAACTTCTGGAGCTTCCTATGGTCTTCCCGACGACAGCCAGTTCTCCAAGGACTGGCCCAGCCACCAGCTGTATGCTCTCTGCTTCACATTTAGGTGTGAGGTGCCATGGAGGCCTGCGATCTGGGAGACTTTTTCCAATTAAGTCCTCACGTAAATGGAAATCTCTCTTCTTCTTCTTCTTTTTTTTTTTAATCTCTCTTCTTTTACCTTGAGACCATTTCTGAGATAGTAAGGCCAGGGATTTGTGTTCTGTACTCTGATTTTCACACAAAGCCTACTGACAGTGCCCACAGTAAACGCCCCCAAGGAGCCAACCAGGAGACCAGGCTTCCCCAACAACAGATCATGATAATCTTAGATTTCACTGGAGCTCCCTAGAATCCCTAGGAGATGATAAGTGATGGCCCTGGATGGAGGTGGGAGTGGACAGGTTAAAGTGGCAGCTTTTTAAAGCAGCGTTTGCTCAGGGGTAAATACACAGACCCATGCACAGAAAAGAAAGAAACTAGGATTTGTAAGGGATCTGGGTACCTAATGAAGGAAACACCAGAAGTCTGTGGGATTACTCAATAAATGTTGTGGGGTAATTAGCTTTTAAAGGAAAAAAATCCTTATGTCTTGTACTACATGCAATGTGTGTGTGTGTGTGTATTTTTTTTTTAAGGTTTTATTTTTAAGCGATCTCCATACCCAACACGTGCTGGAACTCACAACCCTGAGATCAAGAGTCATACAGTCCACCGACCAAACAAGCCAGGTGTCCCTAAAAAATATATTCCTTTTACATTAGAGATAGAAGCAAAACTTTAAGGACTATTAAATGAAAATATAAACTTTATGACTCTAAAATAGGAAAATATTTTTTAGACCAGACATTAAAAATACCCATGAAGATCCAAATTAATTTGACAATATCAAGTTTTAAAAATCTCTTTTTGGCAAAAGACTCCATAAACAAAGTTTCAAAAGAGATAAAACGCGGGAAGATACTATCTATAAATACAAACACATGTATGTGTATATGTACACATATGCATTTTATATAATATATCGCTATGTGCATGCATGCATGTGTATGTATATACAGAGAAAGGACTGGCATCCAGAACATACAAGGAAGGAGCCCTAACAAATCGATTTAAAAAACTGCAACCCAAAAGATGAACAAAGAATATGGACAAGTAACCTAGAGAAAAGGAAATCTCCAGGCCAGCACACACGTGAAACATTACTCAATATGTCTGATAAGCAAAGAAATGAAAAGAAAAATAAGAGTTAACAAGACTTTATATGGCTCATAATAGCAAGTGTTGGACAGAAGCCATGGAAAAACAGAATGTCCACTGTTGGTGAGGGTTTAAATTGGTACAATCACATCAAAGCATCTCTGGCAATACATGTGAAATTTGAAAATGTATATTCCTAAGACCAGCCATTCCACTTCTAGTATACCTCCTCGAATGACCCTCATCCATGTGCACAGGAGAAGTACACGGAATGTCCTTACGAGCTGAAATGTTTGCAAAAGCAAGTACAACCTAAATGTTCACCAATATGGAAATGGATAAATACATCAGTATATGGGAATGGATAAATACAACAGACAAAATGGATATACTAGAGCTAAATGTATTGACACTAAGTAAAAGGGTTTGCAGAAAAGTATGGTAACCATTTCCATAAATACTACAGAGTATTTACGAATACTTAGTAGAAAAGTCTGGACTAGAAGGATACATACCAGATCTTTAACAATGTATGCCTCTGGCAGTGAAGTAGCAGATGAAGCTAAGCAGGGACACTTTATCCGTAATTTAAACAATTTTTAGAATTAAAAAATAGATTTGGAGCAAATATGACAAAATGTAAATTTGTATTCATGCTAGGTAATGGGCACACAGGTGTTTATCACATTATTCTCCAGATTTTTCTATTTTTATTTGTCATAACCAAGGAGAGAAAAGCAAATGTTCTTACATTAACCGTAAACCCTTGTACCCTAAACGCGTCTACATTCTGTTTCCTCCACCGCCCTTAGCTCAGACTCTCATCTCTTCCCAAACACGCCATGAGCGAGCTCCCCACCATCAGTCTCTAGCTCTAAGTGTTAGCAAGACGATCTCCCCGAAATATAAATCTTTTTTATTATTAACATATAATGTATTATTTGTTTCAGGGAACAGGTCTGTGATTCATCAGTCTTACACAAGTCTCAGGCTCACCATAGCACATGCCCTCCCCAGAGTCCACCACCCAGGCGCCCCATCCCTCCCAACCTCCTCCACTCCAGCAACCCTCTGTTTGTTTCCTGAGATTAAGAGTCTCTTATGGGTTGTCTTTGTCTCTGGTTTCATCTTGTTTCCCTGAAATAGAAATCTTAAAAAATTTTAAAATGAAATGCAAAGCTAATTCTCTTAATACAGACCCTTACCTTCAGAATAACATCCTAGCTCCCTTGCATGGTCGACAAAGTCCTCCATAACCCAGCCTAAGCTTCTTTCTTTGGCTCCAAATACCATGGTCCTTGCCCCCCCCACACACACACACACCTCATGCTCTGGCCACATGGCTCTCCCCGAGCCCCAACTCCTGGACTCTTTTATGGGGCACTCTTCCCCACTGATCTCTGCTTAATGATGGTTTGCCCTTCAACATGGGGCTCAGGCATCACATCTTGCCTGCATTTGGGATTCCTTCCCCAGATCCCCAGAGAGACGGTTCAAACCATTTATGCAGTTAGCACACCACATTCTGACTCCCTTCACCCCCAAGGGACTGCAAGCTTCCAGTGTGTAGGAACCCCATCTCTTGTGCCATAGTTAGTGCTCAGGAAATTTTGTCAGATTAATAAATGAAAATATACATGCATATATGACATGCCCACTTAGCACAAAGTAGCTCCCTAAGAAATGTTTTATTTTTTAATTTTTAATTTAAAATTAAAATTAAAAATTTATTTTTTCATTTTTAATTTTTAAAAATTTCCCTAAGAGATGTTTTATGCACTCATTCATTGGACAATGACTAGGGATAACATGAAGAATACCAGCCCTCCTTTGTTGAGTGTTTATCATGCACCTGCTAGGCCTTGAGGGGGAACACAAAGTATAAGGAGAGGACACAGGCCTTGTCTTCAAGGAGCTTCCAGTCCTGCTGGAGAGGGAACACTAAGACAAGAAGCAACCTGAAGCCTGTAACTAGATAGTGTGTAACTGAAACCTAAAATGAGTAATGTCCAATTCCAGATTTCCTGTAAGGCATTTAGATAACAAGTTGCTTAAAAATGAACAAGAAGTAGAAATTGAAAAAGAAAAGAAAGAGGGAATGAGAAAGGAGAGAAAGGCCACAAAAGTCCTGATACTTATTCTAAAGTGTCCAGCTTACTGCTGTGATGAGAGCAGACGCTGAAGCTGGAGTAGACCCAAATCAGGTTAGGGCCCCATGGATGCCTGCTTGTCAAAATGCCCCATATCCCCAGGATTAATAATGTAGGGAGAAAGAGGGCTGGCACTGGCTGGCAACTTGGCCAGACAGCCCCAGTCCTTCCCCTGTACCAGGGCTCTGCTGTTCAAATCAATATTCGTTAGCAGGCAGAATAAGCTCGTTTCACGCATGTTCTAATTAGACAATGGAGATTATTACAAAACACCTGCAATGTTTGTAATTGTTTAAAATAATGAGAATCAATATTAGCTTCCAAAGGCACCATATGGTAAATGCTCATTCCAGGCATGTGGTCCCTGATAGGCTCTCGATGTTTCAAAACTGATCATTAACATTTTTTAATTTGCAAAAAGTTGCTCTCGGTTAATGAATCGGCTGCCTGTGTGCCCTATGCACGGTGACCGCCTCTAAGTGATCATTTAATTGTAACACAGCCTCGGTGCCCACTGGAGCACGTGGGGTCTGCCACAGAGGATGTGCTCCAGAATCCAGAACATGTCCATGTCACTCCACCATCCAGGCGCTTCTCAGGTGTCTGATCTCCAAGCCCCTGAGGTGATGGCTCTCAAGTCAGGCAGAGAGCTCATCAAAGCAGAGAATGGTGGGTCCTACCCTAGAGCTTCTGATTCGGTAGGCTAAGGGGAAGGGGCTGAGATTCTGCATTCACAACAAGTTCCCAGGTGATGCAGATGCTGTCAGTCTGGGTCCCCCACTTTGAGAAGCACTGTCCTGGGAGATGGCACCCACCTCCCTACCCCAGGCTAACACCTTCCCCATCAGCAAGTACTGCCCGCAGGAAGAGTGATGACCAAAGACAGTAGTTTCTCCCATGTTCCCTGAGCAAACTTCCAGGCTACACCCTAGTGAAATGGGCAGTAGGCTTCACAGAGCCCATGTTGAGCCAGACACTGTGCTAGACATCTCCACATCTTGATCAATCCTCATCACAACCCCATGAAATGGGTGCTATGACATTTGGTGAAAGAAGAGAGTACAGGCTCCAGGGTCAGCCTGGGTGATACACAGAGGATTCTGACTCAAATAAGGGTTACGTCTCCAAATCCTTACTCAAATAAGGGTTTCGTGCACAACAGGGCACTGCCCAAATGACACCTCACTCACCTCACCTCACAGGTGAGTGCCCACCTCACTTCTTGCCTGGAACCTGTTCCTCCTCATTCCCTCGACTCCCTGACCACTACAGGATACCAGGCAGGGAGGCTCCTTTTACAAGCACACAGATGAGGCAAACTCACAGAGACCAAGCCAGGATTCAGTCTCCTCACTTCGCCCCTGGTCAAGAGCTTTTCCTCACCATGAACCAGGCACACAAGCCCTTCCGTCACTTTGCTTCCTCTAGCCTAGTGCTTCTCAACTTCTAATGTGCATAGAAATCACCTAGGGAGCTTTTTAAACTGCAACCTCCAAATGCACAGGTCTAGGACTGCCAAAAGGGAGCACTTCTAACCTGGGTCCTGCTGATGCTGCTGGTGAGTAGCTCTCGACCAGTGTCAACACAGAGGACCTGGTGTGGTGGAAAGCATGAGCTTTGGAGCCAAATGCATCTAGGCTCAAATCACTTCCAAAGTGTTCTTCCTGATCATTTAACCTCTTAGAACCTCAGTTTCCCTATCTTTAAAATGGGGATAACACCTACCCCATAGAATTATGGGATAAACACTATATGTGAGCCACCCAGCGTCACAGCACCCTCTGGCTCCTTCCACAAAAAAACACCTGCAACTACGCCACCCTCTTTGTCCTCTCCCTTCTCCCACTGTCTATACCCAAGCTTATGAGCCAGGGAGGTCTGACGTTTATACCCACTCTAACAGTGAGGAAATCATGGGCTTCTGATAGACCAAGTCCACAGCCGGCCCATGGAATATCTCAAATACAACCACAGGCTCCTGGCTGCAAGCTGAATGCTGTCTTCCCTGCCCCAGGGACTGAGGACTTGGCTTCCAGTTGGGTGGTGGAGAAAACATAGGACAGAATCGGCAGAGCTGTGCAGGGGTCCTAAAGAAGCCATTGGCGCTGACTCACCTTGTCTTTGGTTGTCCAGAAACAGAAATGTTGGAGGTGCAGGGAGCAGGGGCAGATGTCAGTAGTTACACATGGTCTTAGCTCTGTTTGGAGCTCCGTTCTCATCCAGGGAGTGTCTTAGTAAAGCACTCCTTGGGATAACACAGGGGACGTTAGCCCCAGGCGGTGTGCCTGGAGAAATGTACAATATCAAAAGAAGGAAAACAGATAACTCTGAGAAATCACAGGTAGGATTTATAGTAAGATGTAGTTTGCTCACGGGCAGGTAAATTCACTAGGCTCCCTGAGCTCTTTCCTTTTCTTCTTCCTTTGATGTTTTAAAATACATAAGACTCTTGTGTTAAATCGTCCCCATAAAACATCACTGGCAACAGAAGCTGCAGCCAGGGATCCTCCCAGCGTCGGCATTTGTCACTGAGCTCGTAATTCACAGCAATTCATAAACTTTTTCAAAATGCTGTGAATGTAACTTCAGGGGGTTAATAAAACAGCTTTCTACTCCTCTACTTCTTTCCATTGATAACTTATTCAAATTGTAATTGCCTGTAATGTGCTCCCTCTATCACATTACTGCTCATGCCTCACGCACTCTCCCACCCCCATCCATCACCCCCGACTGTCAGCCAAGCCCTCCTTCCTGCCTCGTGCACAAAAAAGGGACCGCTTTTCTTCTCACATCTAGTGGACAAGTCCTTGCCCACATACCACCTTCTCCCACTCCCTCCCTCGGGTGTCCTAGATGGAGGATCCTGCTGTCCCCTGCCCACTCAGCAGCAAGCATTTTGTCTCAGGGTTTGTCTGTGACCCCACCACCTGCCTTGTGGCATGCGGGTTTAAGGGCTTAGGTGGTCCGGGCAGTTGGTGCACATGCAGATGGTGCAAGTCACAGTGAGGCTCTCCCAGGCAAGGTAGGATGTTGGATGGATCACAGATGTAAAAGTCAGAAGACCTCATCTCATCCCAACTGTGTTTTGAACTCCCTGTGTGAGTGTGGGTAAACCACTTAACCTCTCTGAGCCTGCTTCCTCACCTAGAAAATGGAGGCCATAACACGCGCCCTCCTGATTCCACGGGACCACTGCAGCTGTTTCAGGGAGTGATGAGATTTTTTCTGAGGCTGACTTGAACTCACATGGAGTCCGACATTTCCCTTCGATTACTCCCCAGTGAAGAGAGCAAGTTATGATGCGAGTGAAGATGGGACCAAGTGGGGAGGGAGGTCATCGTAGCGAGACCCATCTTTGAGGAAAAAATAAAAAGGATAACCAGAACTAGTCCAACTGTTTGGTGCCGGGCAGGTGAGCATCTGATTCTGGTGACCCCAAAGTGGCAAAAGCAGAGGTCAAGGCGGTAGCGGGGACCGACCAGTGACCCTGGGACCTCACGGGCACGGAGGCAGAAACGCGTCAGATGATGTCCCTTTTCCCCACTGTCCCTGCCTCAGATCTCAGCACGCATCAACGGTTTCCGAGCCCTGTTCCCGAGCCAGCGTCAGCGTCCTTCCCTCTCTGGAGTGGCCGCCTCCTGTGCTCAGACTTGCGGAAGGATGGAGTCACAGCCTTGAGTGGCCTTCCCATACAAAATCACCCGCACCTTCTCAGAAGCTCTGGCGTGACACCACCCACCCTGGGGCTGCAGAGTTATAGAATCAGCACGCGCGCCACCCAGGGCCTGTCCCCAGGGATCTATCTGATGGCCCAGAAAGCAGCGTCTTTGCACCCCGAGGGTCCTTCTTGTTACAGCCTCTCCCCTCCGCCAGTCTTGTTAAAATTCCCTGCAACAAGTGGCAGCAGTAGGTCTGCCCAGCAGGTGCCGGAATGTAACTGAGAAAAGGAAGGGAAATCTCAGAGATTGCCAAGAGACCTCCCAGGTCCCCCATCATCCCGTAATGGGTTCCTCTTCATAACACGTGGGAGAAACCAAGTGGTTTCCTGCACCCGCCGCGGCTGAGAAGTGGCAATAAAATGAAGGGGAGGAGCAGAGAAGAGAAGTCTCTAGATCCCACAGCTAAGTCTCTGGCCTTTTGCCTGAGCCTCTGGGAGCCCCTGGTCCCTTAGGAAGAAGCAGGTGTAGGAAAATGCTCTTTTCTGCAGCTGTTACCACTTAACCACAAATCATTTATTTCATCTTCTTAGCAAGCACAAAGTGTATCCAATCCCCACCGACCGCTTTCTTAAAATCTTAAGACTTAGCTGTCTCTGGTAGGACTTCCTCCCGAACAAGATTGCCTTCCTCGTGTGATTCACATTAGCAGGGAGGCTGTTATTAGCTTGATATTTTATCTCTGACACTGTGAGAAATATTGCTGCCATAAGCCGGGTGCCCTTAGTAAAGGCTGAACTACTTGGCAAAAGCTAATAAAGTGAGGAACGATGAAAGCAATTGGCTATGAATACCTAAGCAGCAAACACGACAGTGCCCCCCCAGGCTGGGCCACAGGCACGCGCAGGAGCACACACCCTCCAGGGGCCCCCTCCCTAGAGGCTGCTGCAATTGCCTTTTCTCGTGACTTACCCGAGCTGTTCCCTCCCAGCCCAATGCCCTACGGTTATTCCTGAGAACTGGTGGATCCGGGCTTTCCAAACCAGGCCAAAGTCCGTGCAGTGGCTGTCATGCTTCGGAAGGCACAGGAACTGCCTGGGGAGCTTGCAAAGGATTCAGTTTCCCAGCCAAGAGCCCCTCCAGAGATTCTGAGAGCGGGGTGGGCTGTGAGACACTGCGTTGGTCACAAGCACCCCCGGGAGGTCCAAGGGGACCAGGCTTCGGTGACCATTTATTAGCAGAGATGCACTGGGCACCTCTGGACCCTGCCCCACCATTCAGTGAAGAGTGGACTTCAGAACGAAGCAAAGCTGACTCAGCCCCCATTTCGGAAGATGTGGCTATCCAAAGGCCCCAAAAGACCTCCGATAAAAGCAGCCACATCGGAGAGGCAGCTTCCGCCATCCTGAAGGCAGGTGTCAGCCTGGCTTCTGGGTAGGTTCTTCATGTGCAGGAGGAAGGGAGGATGCTTGCTCTGTTATATTAATGAGCATGTGCTGTCAGTCAGTGGACGAGCCCAGAGGAATTTTAATCAAGTCAGCATCTCTTCCTCTGGCTGGGCTACCTATTTAAGGGACTTTGCCATGGGAGAGAATCTTATGCAGCAGCTAGAGGTAAATTCTGATTGGTATACTTGGCAATCTTGGCTTGAGGGACTCCACTGTGCCCAGAAGTGGCAAGTTGGGTGTGGTTCCCAGGATAATCCTTACCCACCAGCTGCTTCTGGTTGTGAATAACAAAACGTACAAAACCACAAGCTGGACAAGCAGTGAACTACAGCCTGTGTCTTCTTCACCAAGTGGTGAAGTGCTGAAGAGGATATGGGTGGGATCCAGTATAATGGATAGGCTGCTTGGAGTCAAGAAAGTAGCAGAATGCTGTGGTTCTTAGCCCTAGCCACAGAGTGGAGTCATCTGAAGAATTAAAAAAAAAAAAAAAAAAGTAACGAGCAACCCTAGAGACCCCAACTCTGGGATCTGGGATGGGGCACAGGTATTTTCTTAGGTTTCCTCAGATGATTCTAACATGCAGCTCAAGCCAAGCATCAGTGCCTTATAGAAGTTCCAGCAAGTTTAAAGTGGTGTGCTCAATCTTTACTGCAATTCAACCTCCTGGGGAGTTTCACAATCTATTGATGCTGGGGTCCCATGCCCAGGGATTTGGAATCATTGCCCTGGGGACTTGTAAAACTTCCCCCAGGTGACTGCAGTGTACAGCCAAGGTGGAAAAGGGCTGGCTGGAAGGCATCTCATGTTGACAGCTGCCTGTCCTTTGTCTCTAATTTTAACCAGGGATCTAGTGGGAAGCACTAGATTTTGAATCAAGAGACTGGAGTTAAGCCTTAATTTTGTCACAGACTTGCTGTGGCAATGCAAGCAAGTCATTAACACTCTAGACCTCAGCTTCCTTCTGATTCTACCCCACAAAGCAGGTATAAGAATTAAATGAAATCATCAAGTCTAAAACGAAAATGAAAAAGAAGGAAAAAAAAGAATTCAATGAAATCATTTGAAACTACTCTGAATAAAGTAATCTGCTATAAAAACATTGCTGTAACTTTCCTTAGCCAAAAATCAGTTTCCACAGTGTTTACATCTCAGCAGGAAGGAAGAACATGTGCTAAGAGGAAGGGGACCCCTTAAGCAGATGACAATGATGCTTTGATGTTTAAGAGGCATTTTTCTACCATCCTTTAGTTTGACCTCACTCTAGTCAGGACTGTGAAATGATGATATACCAGTGTCTTCATACTGTACTGTGTAGTGGATTCTTGGCCTCACCCCGAGTTTCTGATACAGTAGGTCTAGAGTGGGGCTCCAGGAATTTGCCTTTCTAACAGTTTCTAGGTGGTGCTGCTGATCCAGTGGCCACCCTTTGAGAACCAAATTTCCACTGGTGTCAGGGAATTGCCCTGCAGAATGAGACCACCTATGGCTATGGTAAAAAATGGGAGAGGAGGAAATGGGGAAGAAAATGGATAATCTAAGTGTTGTTAACTGCCTTTTTAAAATGCACATAAGGAAAGAGGTTCAGTGAAGCAAAATATCCTATCAAAGACAGAAGTGCTCCACTATACCAGGAGAGGAGACAAAGAGAGGGTTCCTAGAAGCTAGAGAGAATAGCAGAAAAGGCTTCAGTGTTATGAACTCATGAATAACAAGGGTCTAGAGGGTTTGAACCCCAATACATTAGCCATGTGAATTGGACAAGTCAATACAATTCTCTAAACCACAATTACCTGTAAAATTGAGAAAACCATAGTACCTGGCTCACAGAGATTGTTGGGAAAGTATTTAATAAGATAATGAATGTAAAACACATAATTTACCTGACATATATGAAGCCATCTATAATCATTATGATTACTATCACCATTCAAACCACTGTCACCATCAGCAAGTACGAGTACATAATTGTACAGAGTACCATGAAATGAGGCCCTAAGAAGCATCCCCCAACCTGTACAGAAGTCTATGTCTGTGTCACTTGCAACAATGCCTTTTATCTCGAGTTCAAGTAAAACAAAATGGATATTCCTTTGAGACTCTCCTAACTGCCTTTCAGTTCAGTGGAGATATATTTATCGTCACCAAATCAGTATTGTGGGAATGGGTCATCTGAGAGCTCATTATCTCCCTACTTTTCACCATCCCGATTTGCCCAGAACTGCCTAGAAATTTCCACAGCCCTGGAAACCTCTCTAACTCAGGCAAAAAGGACAGTTGATGGAGCAACCACCTCTCTTTCACACACCTAAGTACTCGAGAGTAAGGTGAATATTTAATGATCAAGATGGACAAGCATACCTTAAAGGTGGAAAGGAAGGTAAGGATCAGCTGTCCTGTCCTAGACCAAAGTATAAGTGAACTGTGCCCTCAACTTTCCTGTTTCAGGGCTCTCTTCTATTCTCTGTCAAGAGGGATCCTAAATACATTTATTCTGGGATGTAAAGGCTGTTTATGGGCATAAGAGGATTCCTAGTTTAGGGAATTTGCATTTCAATGGAGAACCAAATATTAGCTGAAGAGTTGAGGTAATTATGGGCAAAGTAAGATTTGTACTTGAGAATGAGGTATTTTGGACAATTCTGAACCCCTGAAATCACAGACTTCTACTACAAGGGATACAAGTCCTCCCTCCCTTGCACCAGGGATTCTCATTAGAGAAAGAAGAACATCAGAATCCTCATGCCCAGGCATCAGCATATTAGAGCCTATGGTAAACTAAATCCTGTGCACCATTTATTTTTGTAAAAATTTGTTTGGAATGCAACAATGGTCTTTTGTTTACATTTTGTCTATGGCCGCTTCCCTGATCAACACCATAGTTGAGTAGTTGTAACAGAGACCCTATGATCTGCAAAGCCAGACGTATTTTATCTCTGGCCCTTTACAGACTTCTTGCTCTTCAAAGTGTGGTCCATGGACCAGGACGTGCATCACCTGGGAGCTTGTTAGAAAGGTAGAATCTTGGGTCCTACCCCAAAACTTCTAAATCAGAATCTGCATTTTTAACAAATGTCCAGGTAATCTGTGTGCATATTAGAGTTAGAGAAGCAAACCTAAGGGACTTTTTCAAATATTTATGCCTTGGACTACAGATTCTGAATAATTCACTACCATGGCCCCTGTCCATGCCTCATGAGAATGTCTCCAAGACATTCTTGGAGAGCCACTATTAACACAGACAGAGTTGTGAGACAAAATATAAACTATCCAGTTAAAAATTTGAATCTCTAAAAAGCAGCAAATGCTTTTTTTAGTATCAGTATGTATCAAATATTCCATGGGATATACTTATAATTAAAAAAAAACTCGTGTGAAATTCAAATTTAAATTTAAAACATAGGACATCTTGTATTATTTTAGGACATCCTGCATGTTTATGTGCTAAATATTGCAACCCATAAATTGTGAGTTTGATCCTTTGCTAGAATAGCTCACAGGACTCAGACAAAAACACTCTAATTATTATTATTGGTTTATTATAAAGGCTACAACTCAGGAACAGCCAAATGGATGATATGCATAGGGCAAGATATGAAAGATGCACCACCCTCCCAGCACCTCAATGTACTCATTAGGCTCTTAGAGCTATTAGAACCTGTCCTTTAGGGTTTTCATGGAGGCTCCATTACAGAGGCATGATGAATTAAATCACTGGCCATTGGTGATTAACTCAGTCTCCATTCCTATTCCCCTTCCCGGGAAGGCTGAGGGATGGGCCAAAAGATCCAACCCTCTAATCACTGGTTGGTTCCTCCATTGAAGCTATCTAGGAGCCCATCAAAATTCATCTCATTAGCATAAACTCAGGCACCTTGAAAGGGGCTTATTATGTCATTTTGGAAATTCCAAGGGTTTTAGAAGCTCTAGGTCCCAGAAACTGGAGCTGAAGGCCACATATATATTTCTTACTGTGATCTCTTATATCATGATATCACACTTCCTATGGCAATTTTCCTGCCAATGTGACTGCCAGTAATTTGTCTCATCCCTACATGTACCTGCCACTTCTCCCATCAATGGACAATCTATTTCCCTCCTTCTGAATCTGGGCTGCCCTGAGACTTGCTCTGACAGGTAAGAAGTGGCATCAGTGATGCTGTACCAGTTACAGGCCTAGCCCTTAAGAAGCCTGACGATTTCCAACTCTATGCTCTTGGAACCCAGCCACCATGCTACAAGGAAGTCCAGGCTATCCTGCTGGAGAGAGGGGCCACATGAAGAGGCCCTGGAAGACAAGAGGCCATATGGTGGAGAACAGAGACCCCGGACATGAGAGAGATATTTTCTGGATCTTCTATCCCAACCTATGTGGAAGATGAAGGCAGCTGTATAGATGACCCCAGCAAAAGTACTTGGGGCAGAAAATTTCTGGGTCAACTCACAGAATGATGAAAAATAACAAATTGTTGTCATAAGCAATCTTTTTGTTACACAGCAGTAAATAACAGATACACTTCCACTGTCCTGTGTTGGGCACTTGACTTCACTCCCATAGGGTCCCTTCCTCTAAAGCTCTATTGGGTACAGGAAACAGCCATCCTCAAACCTAAAGACCTAAGAAGCACTGGACAGGTCCTCTTGGGACAGATGGCTTTTCTCTAGTCACCATCTTAGGACGCAATTCTGTTGTCTGCCAGTTGGTGGCTGGTATTCTCAGTTCCCCCTTGACTTGCTGCTGCAAACCGAGCTTTTTTTGATGAGCTCATAGTTCCAAGGCACGCTTCCCTCCCAGGAATCAGCTCAAGCCACTGCATAAGAACAGCATTCCTGTCTGCCATCTCTTCACCCCCTCTGCCTCTATGTGAATTCAAGCCGTTGGCAAAATTCATCCTGCTGCCTTCTCAGTTTTTGAAGATTCTTGGTTACAAGGAGTCTAGAATCTCTCTTGACACTCCCCCATGGGGACACTTCTCCATTACACTGCCCTCCGTCTATCTTTCCCTTCTTCAGAAACTCCAGCAAAACTGCCCTCAACCAGGGCTCCTGGGTGGCTCAGTGGATTAAAGCCTCTGCCTTCGGCTCAGGTCATGATCTCAGGGTCCTGGGATCGAGCCCCGCAAAGGGCTCTCTGCTCAGCGGGGAGCCTGCTTCCTCCTCTCTCTCTGCCTGCCTCTCTGCCTCCTTGTGATCTCTCTCTGTGTGTCAAATAAATAAATAAAAATTAAACAAAACAAAACCTGCCCTTGACCTCCTCATTAAGCAAGTCCCTGGCAGTAATGTCTGGAGCCAACGTGGCTACAGAAAGAAATTTGATTTTATGTGGTATCTTGGCATCCAGGGAACTCCCCCAAAGGGCCCCCATGTGTGCAGGGCAGTGATCAGCTGGGTGCTCCTCTCTGCCAGAAATTAATTAATTAACATATCGTGTATTATTTGCCCCAGGGGTACAGGCCTGTGAATTATCAGGCATACACAATTCACAGCACTCACCATAGTACAAACCCTCCCCAATGTCCATAACTCATCCACCCTATCCCCCCTCCTACCTCCCAGGAACCCTCAGTTTGTTTCCTGAGATTAAGAGTCTCTTATGGTTTGTCCCCCTCCCAATCCCATCTGGTTTCATTTTTTCCCTCCCTACCCCCACGACTCCCCACCCTACCTCTCAAATTCCTCATATCAGAGAGATCATATGATAATTGTCTTTCTCTGATTGACTTTTTTCACTTAGCGTAATACCCTCTAGTTCCATCCACGTCGTTGCAAATTCAGCCAGCAATTTAAAAGAAGTAACCCCTTCTTGACTCCAAAGCAACTGGCAGCCCATTTGTCCAGCCCACCGTAAAGCTATTTTTTTCTCTCCTCACATACATGGCTGGAAGAACCCTATGTCTAAGCGTGAGCGATCCAGGGTCTGCTGAAACTCCTCTCAACTCACATTCTCAGACACAGGCAATGTCATTCATGCACCTCCTCTCCAGTGTCCTGGCTCCCCTGCCTTGTTACCACTGACTGGGTCTGCTGGTTACCGCACTGTGGAAGGGGCCAAAGACCAGGCTTCAGAATAGCAGGGACCTAAATTTGTATCCCATCTCCTGACTAGCTTTGAGACTCTGGGCAAGATTCTGAACTTCCCTGAGCCTCGATTTCTTCATCTGATAGGACAAGAAAACAATATCTGCTTCTATATGACAATATTTTTTTAGGGGGGAGAGGGGCAGGGGGTGAGAGAGGGAGAAATGCAGGCTCTATCTCATGATCCCGAGATCGTAACCTGAGCAGAAATCAAGAGTCAGATGTTTAACAGACTGAGCCACCCAGGCACATCCCATGTGACAATATATTTTGAAGACCAGGTAGAGTGCCTAGCATGTGAAAAAGATTAAAAAATAGTATTTCTCACTATCCTTCAACTCCTACAACCGGGGTGTGAAAACTCAGTGGGGCCAAAGACCCCCAATTAGTCTATTTGCCCTGCCAGATGTCCTTGTCAAATGAGAAAAGCAACTCACGGCTATAATCTTGCCTCTTCTTCGAGAGGCAGTGTGTCCAACACAAAAAGCAAAGAATTCAGTCAGGAACTGTAAGCCTGTCTCAGCCTAACTTCTTCCACCGGCTTGCACGCATCACTCAACCTCTCAAAAATGGAATTTCCTCATCTCTAAAATAAGAGACATAAAATCACTGTGAAGGCCCCTTCAGGTGTTCAATTGTGAATTCCAAGATTTTAACCAGAGACTTCATTTTCCTGGGCCTGGATTCTGTTCCTATTTCTTTGTAAATTGAATTCACCCTAAGTGGATTAGTCCTTGCACTCCCTCTTAGCTTATTCTACCCATTTTTGGAGTCCCGGCAAGTTCCATACCACCCTGTGCTCTGTAAGTCTGTCATTTCCACTCCTGAGCTTGTCATCAGGTGGCCCGGGGTGTGTAGAAACCACCAGGCCCATTGAGAAGGAAGGTCCCTCTGTCCCCACCTGCAAACAGAGGCCCCAGGAGTTCTACTTCCCCCAAGGACTTTGAGGCAGCTCCAACACATACGAATATCTACAACGATGGAAGGTTCTGTAAGTCTGTAATGTTAGCCACTAGCAGCACATGGCTTAAAGCACTTGAAATGTAACTAGTGAGACAGGAACTAAAATTTAAATATTCTTTCATTTTAATTTGTTAAAATACAAATTGCCACATGTAGCTAGTGGCCCCTGCATTGGATTGTGCAACTTTAAGGGAAACATTACAAAGAAGTATCTTTTTTTTTTTTTTTTAAAGATTTTTTTTAATTTTATTATTTATTTCACAGAGGGAGAGAGATCACAAGGAGGCAGAGGCAGGCAGAGAGAGAGAGGGGGAAGCAGGCTCCCCGCTGAGCAGGGAGCCCGATGTGGGCCTCGATCCCAGGACGCTGAGATCATGACCTGAGCCGAAAGCAGAGGCTTTAACCCACTGAGCCACCCAGGCGCCCACAAAGAAGTATCTTAAAGGGCAGAGCTGGTAGGAGTCACAAACATGTCTACAGACTACATTTACTCTGCTGGGAATGATTTAGTCTTTGGGGCCAGAAGGTCTGGCTCACTCTTAGCAATAACAACATAATTGCCAAGGAGAGGAGAGAAACATACAGAACATACCCCCAGTCACCACTGTCCCCCTAGGTATTCACCCACCCATTCACCTCCCGACTGGGTACTCCGAAGTCGCCAAGCTCCACGAAAACTAAGTTGGCTCAGAAATGACCCTCAGGAACATAAACTGTGACTGTGAGCCCACCTTCCTACATACTTCATTGCCCCCAAACATCCCTTACTCATCTATTCAACTCTCAATGCTCTGAACAAAGAAAGTTAAAAAATAAAGACCCCAACCTCCTGGGAAAATAATATCAATACCACAGACCATGGCCTTTGCAGGGCTGCAGGAGTGTAGAATGAATTAGGATGCTTGAGAAAGAAAAATTTTATCTAGATCTTAAGCCTTTAGAAAAATCTCCAGTGGTACTAAGACACAGGGTCGGACAGCCTTTGCAACCTCAGGCAAGGAGCCACCAGTCAGTTAAAGACTGCTTGGCTCCCTCCCGATGATGATGATGACGGAAGCAGGAAACTGTCCCCAAGCCCAGGTCAGCATTTACTTTACCATCCCCCGAGGTGCTTTGCCTTCACTCTGTCTCCCCATTACCTTCCCTCTCTCATAACCCCTGCTGCCTCCTTCATTAATTATCATTACTACTTACGACCCAACAAGATCCATAACTAGGACATGTTACCAGGGCTTTGTTCCAGGACACCAGAATTTAGAAGGTGTGGAAATGGGCGGTATCCCTGAGCCTCTCTCTCTGTACAGTCAGGGGACCCACCACCTTCCTGTTTTATTTGGCTCTTGGCTCTCTACTCCCCAGTATGTCCATTGCTATGAAGGCATATTTGACACCTAGCCCCCAAAGTGAAAATTACAGCAAACTACAACTTCACGTCTCAAGATACCACTGAGGCAGACATCAAATGTATTTGAACAAAAATCAGGGCATCGCCTATATTCCAGAAAATTCTTGGAAATTAGAAACTCTAGGAAATTGGAGTCGGTCCTGGGCTGTAAGTATATATATGACCCAAACACCACTAAATGTGTCTATGGAGAGATGGAGGCACATAAGCTTAAATGACTTGCCTTAACCCTAGCAGAAACCCATTGTCCCAATGTAATGCACTGTATCTAACAGGATGCTGTCCCCTGGCCATCTCCCCAAAAACTACTCTCACAGGAAGGCAGATAAGAGGGAGACTTGGGGTGATCATATGTCAATATTTACTCTTCAAACGTGTTTCAATAGCCAGGAACTGAAAGGACACCCTGCCTGCTATACCTCTAATTACTAAGAGTCACTTCAGATGAGTCCCTCAATCTCTACAAGGCTCTTCCTTTCCTCCCCATCTATAAAATGTGGAAGGGAAGACCTCTGCAAGTGCCAAGCACACACTTGCCAACTTGAAGCCTAGAATTGTCTTAGAGCTTCAGAGATGGGACTCCTTCTGGGACCATAAATATAGACCCAAAAGCCTCTAGGATAGAATCTTCAGAAGAGCAGGGTCTTGGTCTTACTCACCCTTGTTTACTCCACGTACCTAGAACAGTGCCTGAAACAAAACATATGGTCAGGAAACACTTAACTAAATAAATGAGTATATTTTAAGTCCCCTTTCATCTTCTAAAATACCAGTTTAAACTCAGGCCTGGGAAAGCAGGCACAACTTAAAGTCAACTAAGGATCACGTGAGAAAGGGCAGCTGTTGGCAAAGGAATAATGAACACATTAAAGATAATCAGACCTACTTGAAGACACTACGCCCAAGCCTCACCCACGACTCCCAGTGAAAGCATGGCAATTCCCTATCCTGTGGTCTCTAGAACCACCCACATTTATTTATATAAAACAAACAAGTAAAAGCACCATATTAAATGCAGATACCTGGGCCTTCACACCAAACCATTAAATCACTCTCTGGGAGAAGGGGCCCAGAAATCTGAATTTAACTTGCCTCCAGTGATTCTGAGGCACTCTGGATTTTGAAGACCACAGCTCCAAAGCACATTCTCCTGAGTCTCCTTTGTGGAATCCCTTGTTAAAATGTAATGTTGGAAGTCTTTTGTGAACCCAGGCAAAACCTTCAGAGTTGGGATTCTGGTTACCTTAGCAATGCTCTCTCTAGACTCACACTCTTGCCCATTAGCCTCACCTGATTGCCTGCTCTTCCCCATCGGTTCCCGGATTTACATATCATGAAGCTAGAGACAGGGCTTTCAGTGGAGAGAGGCTTCAGTCTCTGAAATCATTTCTGTCATGATCCAGAGACCTCAGTAGACCCCAAAAGCCTCATGAAACACTTCCCCTTTATACTTAGCAAACTCGAGGGGGTGGGGTGGGGAGGGGATCGAGCAGGCTGTGGGTGCCTTCCTTTTGGCTACTGAAACTGCTTAATGCTCGTGTTCTATTTTACTGATGAGTTAGCTTTTGAACCAACAATATTAATAACCAATAAATAAAGCAACTAAACACCCACCAGGTACAAAGCATTCGAAGGAGAGAGTGCTAGAAAGGGAACCTGAAATAGCTTTAGGACAATTTTTACCCACAAGGTCTCTACCTCTAGCCTGAAAAATAAGATATCAATATATGAATATATAACTAATGATAAAAAAAAGAGCTGACGAAGTGCCTGAGGACTACAGACAAGGGGTGGTACTTGAGGCTTTCCTAGGAAAGTCTAAAAGACAGAAAAAGATTTTTTAAATGCAACAGGCTTTTTCCCTCCCAAAGGAGCCATCACTCACTACTTGGCATTGCCCAATTATTTTTATCATTTTAAGTGTAGACTTGAGATCAGAAGAGTGTTTTCTGAACCTCAAAAGGAATTTGGAGAAAATCTATAAAGAACTTATCAAACTCAACACCCATAGAACAATAACCCAGTCAAGAAATGGGCAGAAGACATGAACAGACATCTCGTCAAAGAAGACATCCAAATGGCCAACAGACACATGAGAAAAGGCTCAACATCAGTCACATCAGGGAAATATGAATCAAAACCACAGTAAAATACCACCTCACACCAGTCAGAATGGCTAAAATTAACCAGTCAGGAAATGACAGATGTTGGCGAGGATGCAGAGAAAGGGGAACCCTCCTACACTGTTGGTGGGAATGGAGGCTGGTGCAGCCACTCTGGAAAACAGTATGGAGATTCCTCAAAAAGTTGAAAATAGAGCTACCCAACGACCCAGCAATCGCACTACTGGGTATTTACCCTAAAGATACAAATGTAGTGATCCTCAGGGGCACATGCACCTGAATGTTTATACCAGCAATGTCCACAATAGCCAAACTATGGAAAGAACCTAGATGTCCATCAACAGACGAACAGATAAAGAAGACGTGGTATACATATACAATGGAATCCTATGCAGCCATCAAAAGAAACAAAATCTTGCCATTTGCAAAGACGTGGATGGAACTAGAGGGTATTATGCTAAGTGAAATAAGTCAATCAGAGAAAGACAATTATCATATGATCTCTCTGATATGAGGAATTCGAGGGGCAGGGCAGGGGGTCATGGGGGGTAGGGAAGGAAAAAATGAAACAAGATGGGATCAGGAAGGGAACAAACCATAAGAGACTCTTAATCTCACAAAACAAACTCAGGGTTATTGGGGGGTGGGAGGGTAGGGATAGGGTGGGGGTTATGGACATTGGGGAGGGTTTGTGCTATGGTGAGTGCTGTGAAAGATGTAAGCCTGATGATTCACAGACCTGTACCCCTGGTGCAAATAATAATAAAATAAATAGATAGATAGATAGATAGATAGATAGATAGATAGATAGATAGATAGATAGATAGGCAGGTAGGCAGGGGGAAAAAAAGGGAATCTGGAGAAAGAAGTTGAGTTGTTTCAAATTAGGAACTCTATGGGGTGATGGTCCAGAAAACAATTATCTCAAGGTGAGAGCATGGAAGAACACCTCCCCTGGGGGAGGAAGGGTTCTCTGGAGGCCTGTGAGGGTGCCCACGGTCACCTCCCTCTTTCATATTCCTTCACGGGGAGTGATTCTCTGGTTCAACCTCTCAGGCTCGCTCTGAGGATATAACATCAGTGAAATGCCCATTCTCTGTCTGGCCCCAGCATGTGCTTCACCGAGTCTTGGTATAATCTCATGTCCCCTTTAAAAAGGGATCTCTTCTACAACAGGCACACTGGCTGTCTATCTCACTCCAACAGGACAAAGAAATAGGACTCTCTAATTCCTATCCTTCCCCTTAGAGACCCTGAATTAGTAAACATTCCCTTTCTCCTTCATCTAGGCAGTGGTCTGTAAGCTTCTTTAATTTCCCACCATGTTCACTAGAAGTTTTAAATAAATACTTTTTAAATAAATATAAACTTATTTTATAAATTATAAGCACATAGTAAGCATATTACAACACACATGCAAGCAGAAAAATTTAAAGACAAAATCAAAGATAAATAGGGGTTCTAACATGTTCTTCCCAACATCCCGCTGGATCATCTTGTATCCTCCTCGGGGAGCAAGCCTTCCACTCCAAAGATACCTGAATCCAACCAGATAAAAACTTTAGAGAGGCAGACAAAGTAGAAGTCAACTATGGCTACAGGCTACCCCAAAATCTACTCCAAGAGACAGAGTTCTGTCAAAAGCAAGAAAATGTCTCTAAAAAGAAGTGATTCTGGAAAGTGTCCAGCTGTTTGTTTTTTTTTAAAAAAGATTTTATTTATTTATTTGACAGAGAGAGATTACAAGTAGGCAGAGAGAGAGGAGGAAGCAGGCTCCCTGCTGAGCAGAGAGCCCGATGCAGGCCTCGATCCCAGGACCCTGAGATCATGACCTGAGCCGAAGGCAGAGGCTTTAACCAACTGAGCCACCCAGGCGCCCGGAAAGTGTCCAGCTTTAATTGTCACTGAATATTGATGATTCTCAAATTGATATCTCAAGCCTAAGCCTCTCCCCCAAACTTCAAACTCAAACCCAGCCACCTCCTTGACATCTTCCCTTGGGTGTCAAATCCAAATGTGGGCATCTCAGACTTAACATGACTCAATGAGGCTCCAGGTCTTTACTGAGTTGCCTCCTTCTTCAGTCTCCCCATCACGGTCAAGGGCAACACCCTCCTTCTGCTGCTCAGGACAAATGCCTTGCAGAGTCATTGCCGATCCCTCATCTGAACCAACAGCAAACCCTATTGGCTTTCCCTTCCCAACAAACCCAGAAGATGCCCACTCTCATTCTCCCCACTGCTGCCATCCTGGCCCAAGCCACCCTCCCCTCTCACCTGGGAGCCTCCTAACGGGTCCCCTTGCTTTCCTCCTAGCATGGGCCGCCTATTTTCTCCTATGAAAATATAAGTGAGATTCTCTGCTCTAAACTTTCCACTGACTCCCCAGTTCTCTCAGGAAAAGCCGAATCCTCACAATAGCCTATGAGGTATGTCCCCCCTCTGCCTCCTGACCTGTCTCCTATTTCTCTCCCTCTTGTTTACCCTCCCTCTTGTTTACTCATGTAGGCCTCCTGGCTATTCTTAAACATGCAAGGAAGGCTTTCACCCTTTCCAAATTATTCCTTCCACTGGACCACTCTCCATCCAACTTCTGATCTGGATGTTCACCCCCGTGTATCATTCAAATATCACAATCTCAGTGAGGTCTCTCTAACCACCTTACATAAAAATGTTCCTCACCACACTCCTAATTCACCTTTTACTGATGCTTCATGCCTCTCCTCTCCCTTAGAATGTAAGACCCACAGTGAGGAGGAATGTTTTCATTGGTCTTATTCTATGACACATCCCTAATGCCTAGAATGGTGCCTGGAACATAGTAGGCACTCTCTACCCTGCTCCCCAACAATGTGCCCCCCCACAGCTAAGCTGGATGACCAGCCTCCCTCCAGGAATGCAGGACTTACCAGAGTCCAAGACCCTGCCAATCTAATGCCTAACAATCCGAGGGAAAATAGTCCTGCTTTCGGTTTGGATGCTCTCCAGCAAACAACTAGATGAGCACTTGCAAATTTATCCAGGGACCAAATCAAGAAGCACAATCTCTGGAAAGGCCCAGCACAGTAAACTTACTAATGAAGTCGTGCACAATCTCACTGGCACACAAGCCAATGGCATGGACACTGTAAGTTATTCTCACTTCTGAGTAAAACAATCCTAGAAACCCTCCATTCCATGGCCAAGTTGGCTTTACAAGCAGGGAGACGAAGACCACATTGAAAAAAAGGGTAGAAATGTTCATAAATTTATACTCTTTGTGATAGCAGGATGGGACTGGCCCCAGACAAAACCGACTCCCATTTCAATGGTTGAAATTTCACCATTAGAGATTCATTCCTTTAGATCACAATAAGTTTGCAATCCTCTAGCATTGCTCCCCAAAAGGTTATAGGTATTATGCTTGGGTTACATGATACTTAAAGCCTTTGTCAGCCAGCTCCATGGAAAAGGGAGTAAAACACAGCTCTGAGAAAATGTGGCAATGAACAGGAGCCTGAGGCATAGAGGAAAAGTGATGAAGAAGGAAGGAAATGGAAGGGAAATTAAGAAAAAAAAACCCATTTATTGAGAGCTTACCTTGTGCCAGGTGTTCTACTACCTGCTTTACATATGCTAACTCATTTACTTCTAAAACACAGTGGTGAGTTCCTCATTCTCAGCTTCTTTCTAGAAGAGGAATCTAAGGCTCAGAGACATTGATGACTTACCTAGTCACACAGCTGGTAAGGATGGAGTTAGGATTCTGATTTCAAGTCAGCTTAACCCCAAAGTTTATGGTCATTTCTCAACATCAAACTGCAGAGTTAACACTCAGCTGTTTCATGGTTTTTCTTTGATGAAGCCCGGCTGGCAATAATTCAGGAGCCCTTGTTTAAGGTAGCCTGTAGTAATGTGGTAGACGGGCAGCAGAGTGAAATTCTGGATCTCAGGATAACATTATTATTACGTGGCATAATCAAGCACTCACGTGCAGATACGTCACACGGGAGGAGCTCCTCCTCAGCACACCCTCCAGTCTCCAGCTTGCCCAACATCACCCTGCAGGTGCCTTCCACTCTGTAGCAATTTCCCTGGAAGTGAACAGAATTCCTCCTGTGTCCACAAATCCTGGAACTCAGCACTACCTCTTCTAGGAAGCAGCCTTTGAGCACAATTTTCTGGACTGCATTCAACTTTAATCAGTCCTTTCTGGGAATATATCTTCTTCAAAGATGGCCAACACTCTGTCTTCTTGGAGCTGAGATTGGGGATACCCCCATGTAACCTGTTCTTTCTACCCCTGCGATGCTTTGCATCTTGGGATCTGAGAACATTCTCAAATTTGTCTTTTTGTCTTGTGTCTCTTTCTTCCATCCCATTACACAACTTTTAAACACTAGCAAGTTCAAACTTTCATTCCTTTTTTTTTTTTTTTTTGAGAACAGTACTTTCAAAGATGGTACTCAGTAGCTGAACCGGAAAATAAGTATGGGCATGATGGGGAAAGGAGGCTGATCATCCAGGATGTTTAAATCACAAATCCAGCCAGAGGTTTCCAAACTTTAGTGAAGGTTTAAGATTTAATCATCCTCATTTCAAGTCGACAGTATCCATTCTCAAAGTCAACTTATACATTTTGGTGACCTTTCTCAAACTGGGCTTTATAAATCCTTGTGGTTATTCTTTGACATTAGAGGCTCATGACAAGCCAAATACCCTGCATAAAATATAAGAGCCAGAGCCCTGACCTATTAGACTTTGGGTGCTCAAACACAAAAGCAAACAGATGCTGGCTCCAATGTTTAAAATATATGAGAACATAAAACTGAGGAATGTTAGGAAATTTACCAATATGTTTTATTTAATAAGGGGAAATGGGGATATACTTAGTGAGGAAGAAAGAACTACTAGCAAATTTGTGTATGTTATCATTCTGTTTGCAAAGATATTAATTAGAATACTAACATCTATATTAAGTACATATTGAAAAATCTAATTGTGGAGATTTTAATAATTAGTTAATATAAAGACTTTAAGCCTTGATTCTAGGTATCAGTCCATTAAAATGTAGCCGATCTTTGCTCCTGCCTATAAAGTACAACAAATGAGACAAATTAAAACAAAACACAGGTATATCATCACCTAACGATGGCTTTACTCATGCAGAATATCTTATTTAAAGCAGGTAAAATATTCTGTGGAAAAGAGAGAGGTTTGAAAAGTAAAAACCTGAGTTTTAGACCATCCCTGAGACTAATGTAATATGAGAGAGAAAATTTTGTTCACCTTACATTGTCTGAGAGATTGAAATTTGTTTTGGGAGGGGTTGGAGAAGAGTTTACCAAGGCCACCATAAATTGGGTGGATTCATTCTATGTGAAACAAAAGGGAGAACCTCAGTGTTTTGGGGAAGGAAAGATCAGAAAGAGAGAACAGAAAGGAGGATGGGGGTGGGAATCTAGAGTCTAATTCTCATAAGGTGTGATACTAGGAATATTGCACAGGAGTATCCCATAGCTGTGATACTAAAAGTACAGAGACCAGCCTACTTTATAAAGAAATCAAATTCTGCAACCATTCATCAGTATGGCACTTTCCATTGCATATGGCGGACAGCACATCAAGTGTAGCCCAACGAGCGTCAATTGTTTTTTTGTTTTGTTTTGTTTTTGTTAACATATAATGTATTATTTGCTTCACGGGTACAGGTCTGTGAATCCTCAGTCTTACACAATTCACAGCACTCACCATAGCACAGATGCTCATAACAACAATAATAACCAACCTGTGCATATTCAGAGCAAGGCTGATGAAATCTTACTATCAGTGTTCCTTCTTGTGAGGTCTCTGCAAGTCTTATTCCCAAGAAACTTTGAATTCCAAAATATTATGAGAAAAATGATTTCCCTGTTGTCTTCCTTCCCTCCATTTTGCCAAACAAGAGGCATTTAAAACAGAGTAGATCGAAAATACTCATAGAATTCTAGGTGACTCTCCCAGCTTCCCTAAAGAACCCCAAGGAAAGAAGTAGGTAGAACTGTTGGGATACTTCTCATTCATTCCCACTGGCTCTCCCCCCTCCCCCACCCTGCTTCTTTTGGGCCTAATGCACAAAACTGTCAGTAGGATAAGAGTCATTTGGCGGTGACTGCAAGAAACAACTGTGCATTTTATAACAGTCCATTAGCGCAAAGCTCTTAATGAAAATGAAAGCCGTTAATGAAGCCAAAAGGCAGTGGAAGCCTCCATTCTGGAGAGGGCAATTAGATAGGAACAGGAGGGAGAAAAATAAATACAAATCCAAAACAAGGTACTCTGTGATCAAGCAGTGCACATGATGTAATCATGACAAATCGGCCAATTTATTCCCTACTTTTTTAAAGAGACATATACAAACGCTGGAAATTCATCATCCTGGCACCCATCCCCTCTGCCAGACTCCATGTTGCCAAATGATTCAACCTCAAAATTTTGGATCCATTGATACCTTCAAAATACAAACAGCAAGTGGGATTTTAACTCCAAGAAGAGCTCCCTGTGGAGTGTCATGATTTATAGCAAAGTGAGTCACGAAAGTGAACTTTGTAATTACTATATTATTTTTATAACTCCTCTGAATCAGAAGTTCTCTTATTTTAACATGCTGTAGACAAAGGCAAAGATTACAGGAGAATAGGTCACCACCAAACATACTATTTCTGAGTAGGATATTTCCTGTGAAAAGACAAGTTTATAGAAGCCATTCTGGGATAAGCACAAACACATTTCTGGCTTTCAATGCTGTGACCAGGCCCATGTTGTAGAATCCTCTCCCCATCCCAATTGCTGGATGCATTTTCCCCATAGCTTAGGCTTGCAGTTATAAGGTAGTACCTTGCCTCACGGACATGTCTGCTCCTCAACTAGGCATTATCTCATGTGCAGGTAAACAAATGTGCTGTCTCAAAGCTCTTCTCTTTTGACAAGAGAGAATTACACACTTCCTCCTGGTTGTATCTCCATCCCAGTGCTTACTTCTAATTATACTGGATTAAAATTACGTATCTGGAAAATTCTTGATATCAAGGTCCATCTCCATATGTCTGGTATTTAGGACACTGAAAGTTCAATCGATGCTTCAGAATGCATGCATCACCGCTATACTTAGCCCATTAATGTGACTGTGTGGAGCACAACTATTTGTGGAATGAATGACTAAACAAACAAATGATCAGATATATCTGGATAGTTGTCCCCACACTTGCATTAGCTTTTTTTTTTTCTTCAATTCCCCAGAGCCAAGCTTGTTGAATTTTTTATTTCTACTACGTGGAATAATTACGTAAATCAAATTCTATTGCATCAAATAGCTGAATATGATGTGTAGCTAATGATGATTGATGCAACTAAAGCCTTCTACCCCAGGGAACATGAATCAAATCTCCTTTCTTGTTAGTTACCATCTGGGCACTTGGGTAAGTGCTGGGAAAACCAAAGGGACCTCACCCTGAGAAAGCGTTTCAATGGAAGAATCATTGTCTATTGAATGAATAGTCAAGAAAGTCTCATGAGGACTTTTTTCTTAATTTCCTAGGAGCCCTCACCCACATATCTCATGCAGTGGCTTTGTGATGTGTGAGCTGGGCTAGGCTGAACTAGGTTTCCTAGAATTCCCTTTCTCATATATTTCCATTTAGGGTGACCTTCAAGGGAAACTTCCTGGCTGGAAGAAAAGCAGAAGCCATCCTGCAGCCCATATATCTGGTACTGATCTGCCAATTCACCTCACTGGTGTGAAGCAATGCTGGACCTGTGACAGGCCAAATCCCTATAATGAATCTATATATTATATTGTCTCCATCTCCTACTTGTTCTGCTTCTTTGGTTCAACTCTGAATGATTTACCCTGCTCCTTCTCTGGTATCAGCGCCTACTGCCCTCCTCTCACTCATTTGGCTCCAACCTTACTGGCATCCTTGACATTCTCCAAGCACATCCACATATGCCCATTCTACAGATAAGATTTGGTAACTTGCCCACGGCAACACGGGTACTAAGTAAACCCATATTCTTCATAACTACACATACTGCCCATCTCCTCTCCTATGATAGTAATCATCTTTGTGTGCCCCGCACACCTAGAACAGATCATGACACAGAGTAGGTAGATGCTAAATAATTATTTGCTGAATTAGATGTGTACCTTTAAAGAAGTTTTACACATTCCCTTTTGGGTGCCTTGCCTCATCCCACTCTCTCCTCTTGGCTGTCCTAGTTACAGTCTCTTGCCCTGCGTGCATACACGTGCATCTGCCTGATGCATGGTCTTTTGTTCTTTTATTCCTTCTTATCAATTACTTCCTCTAGCTTGTCAATCATTTGGATGACACCCTCACAGCACCCTTCAATCTGTCACCTTTCTGGTCCCTGAAGAATCCAAAAGTGAATATGTTATTCCAGCTAGAGTTCTGGAAAACAAGACCAACTCTTTTTTTCAGTTCATTCTTTCCACAGAGGAGCTTCACATTTATTGAGTCTGTGAAGTAGAGCCTTTCTAAGACTTACTATTCTTCTCTCAGCATATATGTCAAGGCAGCAAGTAGCCAAGAAGAATCCTGAGTGAAAAAAAGCATCAAGACCAAGTCAATGTAGATNACAGAGGAGCTTCACATTTATTGAGTCTGTGAAGTAGAGCCTTTCTAAGACTTACTATTCTTTTCTCAGCATATATGTCAAGGCAGGAAGTAGCCAAGAAGAATCCTGAGTGAAAAAAAAAGCATCAAGACCAAGTCAATGTAGATATAAGGAATGGCCATAGGAACTCTTTGGCACCCCCACTGCAACACTTTCCCTGATAACACAATTTTGATCAGCCCACTCCTGCTCCAGGCTGAATGTCTGTGATGACCCCAAAATCATACAGTAACCCCAGTGTGAGTGAAATTGGAGGTGGGGCCTTTGAGAGGTAATCAGATCATGAGAGTAGAACCTTCACAGTGGGATTAATGTCTTTCTAGGAGACAAGAGATATGATCTCTCTCTCTACCATGTGAGCACATAGCAAGAAGGCAGCCATGTACAAAAGAGGAAGCAAATAAGTCACCAGGAACTGAATGGAACTGCACTTTCATCTTGGACTTCCTAGCATCCAGACTGTGAGAAATACATTTCTATCGCTTGAGCCATCTAGTCTATGGTATTTGATGATAGCAACCCAAGCTGACTAAGATACCTTCCCATGAAAAAGGTTGGATGCTTCCTATGGTTCCCATGAGCTCAAGAGAACTACTCAGTTCTTGCAGATGTGTACTTTGACTCCCATGCAGCACTCTCACAATCTTGATGATTCCATAGGTGGGCTGACCAACCATCCCGGTTTGTCCAGGACTAAGGGGAGTTCCTGGGATGCAGGACTTTTGGTACTAAGATTGTATGAGCCAGTCAACTCACCCACGGGTGGCACTGCTGGAGAGAACAGGTCTGTAGGGTGCTAAGTGCTAATACATGTGCTCCAAACCTGACAACTCGGATAACACAAAGCTCAACTCATTTGGTATTTTTGTAGAGCTTCATAAACTTTTGAGCTAGAAAGACCTCAGGTTTAGCCCTGGATGATTATAGAGGCGAAGACAGAAGCAGAAATGACTTCTTCAAAGTCATCTATAACAGAGCAGAGCTTGGCAAAGAATCTGGATCCCGACCTTCTGCTCTTTTCACTCTGTCAGTAGTTTTCAGACTGTGTTCTCTAGATGTGTCTTCCTCTACTTTAACCAGAAAGGACATTATATATTTTTAAAGTTGTATATTCCTTGTATATTCCACTACAGGTATAAACCATGCCAATAATGATGCTGTTGCTGCTGAAAATAATGATGATAGTAATAAGTAATATTGATCACTTACTATATATCAGGCATAATGTCCACACATTCCATGTATCTAATCCATATAAAACCCCTCATGTAAGTACAGTTATTTTCCCATTTTACAGATTAAATGAGAGAGTCAGGATACAAATGTGCATAATATTTGAGATATTATAATATATGAGAGCCCCTCCTCTCAATTAGGTCAAGGACATTCTGAAAGTCAGAATACTTCTGCCTCAAAGACTATCACATTAAAAGGGACTCAATTTGATAGGACCATGAATGTTAAGATACCTACCACGGCTCAGGTGTCTTCCTGCTGCCTAGAACATACCTCCTGGCCATTCTTCTACATTCACCTCAAATCACGGAAGGAGACATCTTTACATAGTCCAGGACCTTATTCTCTCATTCTTGTTCTGATGCTGCTAGACATATACATATTTTTAATGTCTGCAAATTGTTCTCAAGGAAATTCCATTTGTCCTTGCCTATACCCTCCCCCATTGTTCCTGCCTGCACAGCCATGGCCTCCTGACCTTGACTGCCATCCTCTTCTTCTGGGCTTCCATCCACAAGCCATCACAGCGACACCTCCCAATTTAGCATCATGTATGAACGTCATTACAGGAGCTTAGTTGTTCTTCCCAGATCATTAAGTGATGATGGCTAAATTGGGTCTTCTCACCTGACCCCATCACAGCCCAAGAGCTACAGCCATTTGTCATCACACCCTTCGCCCCCGTATCCCAGCCAGTTCTCACTTTAAGTGGCACGATTTCCACCCTGGCCAATTTGAATTAATTTCTCAGGCAAGATTTCAGGCCATTTCTCCTTCAAGTGATTTTACTAAAATCTAGATATATTACATCCACCGCATAGTTCTCACCTTCTGGAACTGTGATTTGCTTTTTTATCCTGATCAAGAAGTCCTGACATGATTTGTTCTTTTATAAATGCCCTCTCTTTGCTTTTCTCTGTGTCACTGACATTGTAAATTTCCAACACTGCCTAATCTCTTAATTTGGTTTTGTTATTTATACTTGGGAATGAAGGTGGATTTAAAGGCAATGGTTGCCCATTAACACAACCTCTTCCCTTGTGAAAACACAACGGTTCTTAGATTGCTGCATTTTTTTTTCTTCCCTTCTCATTTTCTGACAGCTATGTTAATGGATTATGACTAGGATGTGTCTTCGTATGAGTAGATGCCTTGGCTGTCCTATCCAACCCCCAATCCCCTGTCTCCCAGCACCTACCCCAATGCCAGACATGTAGTAGGTACTCGATGAATATTTGCATGGACCAGCTACACTTTGCCATGTACACGGTCCTCCCGTATCCATTCCTTCCATATCCATTCCCTCACCAGATGCTCATACCCCATGTGGTAAGCAGGGAAGATATCCTTACCCCCAGGGCACAGATGAGAATACTGAGCATCTGAGAGGTTGAAGGCAGCAGAATAGCGTGCTTAAGAGCTCAGGATTGGCAGAGAGGCCTGAGTTCCAACCCAGCTCCTGTTTCTCATAGTTAGGTACCATGAGCTAGTCTGCTAACATCCCTGAACCTGTTTTCTTGTCTGCAGTAGGAGAATAACAGAAGTACCTAATTCATAGTGCTGCAGATGGAAGTAAGATGATGGCAATAAAGTACTCCATCTCTGGCACTTGATATGCCGATGCTACATTTCTAGAAACTGTTCGAAGTTGGTAAGTACGGAACTGACACCACAACCCAGTTCCAACGCCCAAACTGACACCCCATGAGCCCTTACACAGTATCCATGGCAATGGGGACCTTTCACCATCCTAGGACTGGCCTCCCACTTGCAGCTGCCACAGGCAAGGTCAGGGCCCACACCCCTTCGCCAGGCCCGGGGAACACTGTCCTGATGTGAGAACGTTTGCACAGACACACTACTGCTGCAGGGCCTGCAGGGTCTGACCACAGGCTCCTTCCAGTCTGGCCTCTTCCCTCCTGACACAACAGACCTACCCACCAATCCGTCCCTGCCACAGTGTGGCTTTGGGAGGACTCAGTGATGATGCCATTTATAGTAACAACACTCCTTTCCATTCACAGTGTACTTTACAGTTTATAAATGGCTTTCACTTGATCTCCCAACAGACCAGGGGCAGGCCAGGCAGGGTCCTAACTCCCTCTGTGTGGACTGTGACTTCCCCAAGCTTCATAGCCGGAAATGAGAAATGTTGGGGCTCCTCTGTCCACACCAGAGCTCTTTGATTTGGGCTCTTTCTTCACTGTCTTCAACTCACCTTTTTCTGTGCTGCTCTTCTCTGCTACCCCTGCTCTCAATTTCTGTAGCCCCCATAACACCCTATTCCATCCTCCATAAAAACAATACTACCTTGATTACATCCAGAGGTTGGATTTGGGAAGATATGTAATATTTTAACTTCAGACTTAACTCCTCAAGTTCTTTTCCTATGAGTCCCCCATCTCTTGGTTATATATTTATGACTAAATTATATTAAGAAACTCTGTGCAAAGCTACTTAATCAGATACGGCCTACCTACCATCCTCTAATCATCAAGCATCTATCTATAGAGGCATTGTGGTGGTTATATCACAAGGAGTAGAAAAGGAGGTGCCTAGCCTCTAAGTATTTACATTGTTTGGGGGGACACGAAGAAAGAGATATAAACCATAGAAGAGGACAATACAGGGAAAGTGGCCAGTGAGTGGCAAAAGAAAGCTCTATGACACTGCGAAGAGCTGAGATGGTCAGGCGAAGGGTCCCAGAAGACGTAACACTTGAATTAAACCTTAACACATGCCAGAACTGGGGAGAAGGTATCCAAGATAGGGGAAGAGCATAAGCAGAGCCCTGGATAGTAAGGCACCTGGGATAGTAGAGGGTCATGAGTTCCATTAAAAGGGATGGATGCTGAGGTTACACAACATTGTGGCATACTGAATGCCAGGCTAAGGAGCTTGGACTTCTTCCAGTAAGGATATCCTCGGGGGCGGGGGGGAGGAGAAGCATCAAAGTGCTTTNGGGGGGGGGGGGGGGAGGAGAAGCATCAAAGTGTTTTGTTGGGAGAGTGACATATGGGGCACAGAGTCTGGGGAAGATTTGTCTGTGGTCCTACAAAAGAGAGTATATCAAGGCAGGAAACATGACAGAGACCATCAGAGAACAAAGAGAAATTTAATAGGGCTATACAACAGAATGCAATACAGCTGTTGGAGCACATGGGCTCCAGAGCACATATCCCCAGAGCAGCCAGAGCAAGCGGGGGACACAAGAGATACGTGCTCAAACAACGCTAGAATCTAGGAGAAATAATCACTCCTCTCCAGATAGCCAGGGAGTGCAACCCCTGCTCCACTTCCCTGCTTTTTCCTAACATCCTCTGCATTTGCAATTACATGTTTGACAGCTTTCTTCCCCCGAAGAATTGTAAGCATTCTGAAGCAAGGATCAGGCCTATCTTACTCATGCTATACCCCGGCCCCTAAAAACCCTTAGAGGCTCAATAAAGTTTTCCAGTTTGCATGAAAGAGAAATGCAAGAGCCAATTAAACAGTAAAGCCACTCTAGATAGTGAGGTAGTATGGTAGAAAGGAATGACAAGTGTGGAAGAGACAGGAGTTTGGTTTTAAATTCACTGAAGAAGGTGAAAATTCGAAAGCAGAAAGCATCTACCCAAAGTCCCCACCTGACATGCCCTCAGATCCCACCCTCATCTGTGTTAAAGTTCTCTTCAGGTAGTTGACTCCCGGTTGTGCAGTAACACAATCTCCAAACCCTGACACCCAGTACACAACACACACTCAACGAATGGATTTAGAAGGGTGGGTCAGTGATGGTCCGAAGCCCATGGAAACCATGAAGGCACGACGCACTGTCAAAGGCAGAGCTCGGTCTGTATTGGCTCAGGGACCTTGAAACTTCAAACCTATGGAGCGAAGACGTATGCCGGCCCCTCTTCCCCTCCCTCTACCATGGAACCAGAGATTCGGCCTCAATGACTAAAGACAAAATTGTACAAAGCATCTAGACCTGCCGTGCTTTGCTTCAGGCAAGTGTCTCAGAAAAGTTTGAGCAAGGAGAATAAGGAGAATAAGCTAAATCTAACAGAGGGCCTTAAGGGGAAACTTAATAAAACCCATTGTGCTCACTAAAGAGCAGGGAATAGGAAGAGAAAGAGGGGAAAATAGAGTTTGACCCTACAAATACTTAAGAACCAGAAAGAAAACAGAGACAGGACAGGAGAGCGTGAAAAAGGGCATAATGGTTCTTTATGGAGGAAGGTTTGGCTCTGTCTTATTTTTTTTTTTTATTTTTTTTATTTTTAAATATTTTATTTATTTATTTCACAGAGGGAGAGAGATCACNTTTTTTTTTTAAGATTTTATTTATTTATTTCACAGAGGGAGAGAGATCACAAGGAGGCAGAGAGGCAGGCAGAGAGAGAGAGGGGGAAGCAGGCTCCCCGCCGAGCAGGGAGCCCGATGCGGGCCTAGATCCCAGGACCCTGAGATCATGACCTGAGCTGAAAGCAGAGGCTTTAACCCACTGAGCCACCCAGGCGCCCTGGCTCTGTCTTTAAGGGTGGTTGTAATCCCCTGAACTATTTGCTTATCCCTTGTTCGCCTTGGGAAAGTTTTTAAATGCCTCTATCACATCTGCTGCTTTGGGGCAGTGGGAAGAATGCAAGATGGGGGTATGACAGCACCCTGGACCTGAATCCCAGCAAAGATAATTCAGAACTGGGTGGCCTTCTGTGCAATCACGAATCTCTTTAAAACCTCAACTCCCCCATCAGTGAAATGGGAACAATGGGAGCTCCCTCACGGGATTACTGTGCCGATACAATGGCCGGTGCACATTCAGCTTGGGAAATCCACACCACGTCCCTGACACCCAGCAGACCAACAGTTTGAGTCCGCTGGTGCCTGCTTCCCTGTCTCCCTTCAGACCCACTGGGAAATTATGGGATTAAAAGAAATCACAGACACAAGCATCTCTGGTTCGTCTGACCACATGCTAGGTAAATATTAACATTCTTCTTATGAACAGCAAGGTAAAGGGTCTTATTTGGATTATTCTCAAAGCAAATTAGCTGAAGCCGAGGTGTCTGGCCAGGAGCAGATAAGGTCAGACGACCTCAAGCCTGCCCAGAGGCTCCTGTGTGGAGAAGATTAACACCCCTTCCACGCTTCTGGGACCCAGTGATGGAATAAATAATTCATTTTCAACCCGGTTTCTCCTCCTACTGCCGAAATTCAGATTTCAGTTTCAAACACTTCCATTTGTAACTATAATAACCACCAACGTCTCCAAGTGGCGTCTATCCTCTCTGACTCTCCCGAAACTGGATTAGTCCCCAGGGAAGCCCCAAGACCCACACTTTAACCCTTCTCAGAGCCGGCTGAATAAGTAGCTCTACTTACAGCTGTTTATGCGGTATCCCTGAAGACACCAGACACTCTCCGATGAGAACCTGCATTTTAACAAGATGTTCCAGGTAAACACCTGACACCAGGCACCTGCCAGCTGGAAATTGGAACCAAGCTTCGTCATAAATCCATTAGCCAACATAGGCGGAGGCCATCAGTTGTGAAATAAGAGCCACCTAATTCACTTTGGTCCCTCCAGCAACCACCCCAAGCTTTTTTTTTTAATCCTCCCTCTAGTCCAAATAAAACAATGGAGTCAATCAGACAGTTAAGTGTCCCACTTTGTTCTATCAGCTATTATATTTCCTAAGCATTTTCTCCTCCTTGTGGTTGTTTAGATCTGATTCCTACTGGGGGACTATACAGATAGGACATAGGGAGAATAAGATCAAATAAGGCTGCACAGGGCACAGGGAGGGCCAGACCACCACTGCATGTGCCGAACAAACTTGACTGAGGTCCCACCCCGAGGCTCATGGGCAGGGCCCAGCCCCAGGCTGGCAAGAGCATATGTCATCACCACCACGGGTCCCCGGGGCCTCCAGCAATCACGCATGTGTAAGGGGAAGCTCTTGGGAGTTTGAACAAGGTGGGGGGGACTTGAGGTGGAGACACATAGGATGTTATTACCTGTTGATAATTACAACCAGCATAGAACTGCAGTTTGGGAGTTGGGAAGATTTCCCAGAAATGGGTCTCAGAGGTGATTTGTTAGAGAAACAGGCCTTTTTAGGAACATGAGGTAGAGTCTGGTGGAGATGGAGATGCTACTTCTCTCCTGGTGGGAATGATGAAATGGCACCAGAGTACCTGTCACGGATGCTGTGATCGAATGCTCCCCAGGCTCCTGGGAACTAAGCCAACGTCATCATACCCCGTACAGACATGGAGATAGAGGCAAAGAGTATCACTCCACCTCTATCACCCAAGGAGAAGGAGAAGGAGAAGGAGAAGGAAGGCTTGAGTTTCACCAGGCACCTGCTTGGTTGCCTGAAGGTAACACGCGATTCCTCAGAATTGGAGTCCCAGCTCCCCAACCTACTTCCAGAGACATACACTGGTCTCCTCTTTTGCATTCTGACTTTTTAAAGAACCAAAAGGCCTCACGTGCAAGATCATTCAAGGTGACAGCCTGAAAGACTTCCTCATCCACAGCATGGACCACAGTCCAGCAGCAGCACGGGCATCCCCGCCCCCCCCCCGCCCCCCAAAGCCTGTTAGAAATGCAGCATCTCAGGCTCCACCATGACCCTCCCTGACAAGAACCTGCATTGTAACAAGATGTTCAGATGATGCCTATGCACATTCAACTGTGAGAAGCACTGGTCTAAAAGCAGTTTCAGAAAGGTCAAATACAACCTTGTGAAGGGGTAGCAGCGGTCCATTAAAGAGGGGGCATTGCTTTGCCCTCAAGGGGCTTGGTCTGGAGGTAATAACCACATCCTCCCAACCACTGTGACTCAGGACCCATTCAGTTCTGCAGGCCCCACTGGCTGCCTTTTTGGCCAAAGACCCCTGTCAGGGGGTGGGGTGTAAGGCAGGTGATGAGAGTGGTAGCCACAGGTCAAGGTGGAGCTAACATCAGCCGTGACACAGGGGAGGTTCTGCCTCCAAAGCCCAGACGAAATGTGTGGCTGAGAATTAGGTCAGTGTGCCAACGGGCAGCAGCTGATTAAGCAGCAGCTAAAAAGAAAGACTCTGTGAATGAGGCGAGGCATTTGAGGAAGAGATATTTACTGAGAGCCACTCTGTTAAAAACACACTTGAGACGAGAGGGCTGCCTCACTGGGCTATCCATCAGTAGCAACGCATGTCAGCTGACCCAAGCAGAGGCCTGAGATCGGGAAGGAGGAAAAGACTCCATCAGAGCACTTTTCACCCTAAGCAAGCTGCGCCTGGCATTCCCTCCGCTCCCGAGGACATTATCACTGCCTCCCTTCACATCAATGAAGAAAGATCCCAAGGCAATCACTGATTCCCTCATTACATGGATGCCAGGATTTCAGCGGGCCGTCCGCTCCCGGCTCTGTGCTTCCAAATAAAGCCTCTGCTGGGACACATATTCCCCCACAAACACCCCGCTCCTCATGGACGGCAGAGTGGACAGAGTGAAAGACACACACCCAGAGCTTCTCCATCAGGAGATTAACGACCTGGTTGGGTTTGGCTTCAGATTTTTCAAAGTCTCCTATTCAGGTGCAGTTGGCTTCTGCTACACAATATCCAGTCTCCAATTCCCAAAATGTGGGGTCAAATATCTAGCTCCCCCCCCCCCGAATCTCACGTGCTGCAGGAAAAGCCCACTCTCTCCCTTAATTCTGGAACTTGAGCATACAGGTCAGGCCTAAGATACCAGCAAAATCCATCCCTCTGACGAAGGTAAGAGAGAAAAATGTGACTTCGGCGGGTCCGATGAGTTGGAAGCGCCAGGATTTCTGTTGAACCCTTCTTCATTTACGTGAATCGAGAAGCAAATCACCCTGAGAATGGCCGTCAGCCCTCTTGGGATCACAAGGGAAGCAGTCTGCCAAGAAGGAAGCCAACACCAAGAAAGCAAAGCCAAAAAATGGGCGAAGGGAGACTGTAGGTCTTGGTCAAATCCCTTGAGTTCCTAGACTTTTCAAGAACTGAGCCCATAAATCCCCTTTGTTGTTTAAGGCAGCTGAGCTGAAAGTTCTGTTATTTGCAGCTGAAAGCATCCTAACTGACATACCAGGTAAATAAATCATTCCCTGCTAGGAAGAAAGATAATGTCTCACCAAACTTCCCGTGGCCTGGGCACCTATTAGACCCTCCAAGCTCTCTGCTCCCCACCCCCTGCCCAACGAAATAGACTGTCAGACCAAAAATAAATAAATAAATAAAATAAAAAATAATAAAAACGTAAACCTCTCAGATGAAGAAGCTAGTGAAAGAAGCTGCAGAAGAACAGAAACGTTGCTGTCTCTCCCTCCTGCACGCCCAGCTCTCTGAAATAATAACCTCAAACCAGCTTCGGTTTTTAATTCCCTTTCTTTCATTAGGAGTTTCTTCCTTCACACCATCTAGGGATTTAAATATCAGAAGCAAAACCTCCACCCTTCCCCCGATCCTGCGGACCTCCTCCAAGCCTCCACTCCCTCCTTCACTATATTTAAAGCTGGTAGAGGCAGCCTTTCTTCTAATCCCAGTGCAATGCTCTGGGCTCTCTCCTAATCCCTCCACCTGTGAGATAATTGCTGGCATTTAGGAGAAAACTCAATAGTAATCATAGACTTGCACACAAAGACACAAAAAGAGGCAGATAAAACGGGAGGAAGAAAAGAGTCACAAGCCCAGAACTAGCCACACTCTGACATCCATTCCAGAAGTACAAGCCGGCCAAAGGGATAAAGGCACGGCTTTACAGGAAAGGGGTGCATTTCAAAATATCGTGGTTTTAATGGTTCTTATACGTACACTAGAGTAAGAGCATACAAATGGAAGAACTAAAAGCGTTTGCCATTATTTAACTATTCACCCACAAATTATAAGCAAGCCTACCAGACTTGGACTCCTACTTATCATTGTCTTGATGAAACAAGAAAAGTCTCTTAATCGAGAGTGTCCCTTGTGAAGTGATGAAGAGGCAAAAAAAGATGCTGAGGTAGTCTTACCCAACAATCAGAATAAAACAAAATGCTACTGAATCAGGCGTCTGGTCCCACTTCCTCAACGCAGGCTAAGATCCCAACTACACTTCTAGCTTTTGGTTTAAGGATACAAGACAAGAGTGAGGTTAAATCCCCTAAAAATTGTAATTATAATAAAAATTAATGTATAACAAATAGGTTTGCAAGCTAATATCAACATGAAATTTGTTTGTTTGTTTTTTAAGATTTTATTTATTTATTTGACAGAGAGAGACACAGCGAGAGAGGGAACACAAGCAGGGGGAGTAGGAGAGAGAGAAGCATCTCCCACCCGATGAATAGGGAGCCTGATGTGGGGCTTGATCCTAGGACCCTGAGATCATGACCTGAGCCGAAGGGAGATGCTTAATGACTAAGCCACCCAGGTGCCCCAACATGAAATTTGTTTTCAACAAAATACATTTACTAGAGCCAGACACTCCCTTTCTGGTTTGCTTTATTCCTTGGAGTTGGCTAGAGCACTGTATGTCTCCAACTCGCCTGATTGTAAGAATAATTGAGACCAGCAGATTCTGTAGTAAAAGCAGAAACTAAAAGTCTTTAGTTTCACAAGTTCCTGGGGTGATTCTTAGGGCTTTGAGAAACATCATGGTAACTCTGAAAAGTTTTATTTAAAAGGAAATATATGTACATGTAATAGAAAAAGGAAGGGGCAGGGATCCTCTGTCTCATGGAAACCATGGAGCCATTTTGTTTGTTAGATTGGAGGAAGGTGAGCTGCAGAAGTCTACCATGCCTGACACAAGATGACGCAAGAACAGAACACAGCTCACCCACTGGGGCAGAGACCAAACCCCCTTCCCTGTCATCCCAGGCACACAGATAAATTATCATTCCCAGCCTCCTTTGCAATCAGGTGGGATCACGGGATTGGATTCTGGCCGATAGTGGCACACACTACTTCCAGGCTTGACCCTTTCAAAAGGAACACGCTGCAAGCTCCCTCGCCTTCTCCCTCTCTCTCCATCTGCTAGTGAAGGACAATGCAATGAAGGACAATGTTCCAGAAAATGGTAAAGCCACAAGATGGAAGGTGCCTGAATGACTGTGTGGACCAGAGACCCCTCCTCCACCAATCTGTACTGTAAAGCATAAAGTGAATAAGGAACTTGTTAGCATCGACCTCCTGGGATTTGGGGACTGTTTGTCACAGCAGTTAATCTACCCTCATACACACCACGACTTCCCTGTGCCTCTCCATTTTATCCTGTTCCCAGCCTACTCCTTGGACTTCAGGGTCAGGTAAACACAGATGAATTGGGAAACAAGCCACACGCAGCTGCCACAGCAATGTCAGGATGGTATCTCAAACTCACAGACAACTACTTGCCCTTAGAAAAAGGCTCTCACATTTTAAGTATCATTTGGTGCAAAGCCCAAAAGAAAAGGAAAAAAATACATGAATAGCTTTTGGAATTCATTATAAAGGCGTTTTCCCCCTACCATATTGTGAGCTACTTAAGAACAAAGACTGATTTTTATTCATTTTGTATATCCTTTGTGCTCAGTGCTTGTTAAATTCAATTATACTTTGTTGTTACTGTCAAGAATGGAGGGAACATATTATTTATTAAAATTATAGCAAGAGCCAGACATTTTGTTAGGCACTTAACATGTGTTAGTTCACTTCTCAATCTATCACAAGTAAAACAATGTATTATTTGTAATACATTATATGTATTAGTATCTATATGCGTTATTAAGAATATCTTACATTAATGTATTATTATCCCCATTTTATGGAAGGGAAAACTGACCTTCAATAAAATTAATTGAAGTGATGAGACGTCATTATATAGAAGCAGCTTTGGCTTGGGGGCTCAGGCAAGGCTAAGCTCATCTTGGTCCTGCTACTAGCTCTGTGACAGGTTTTTGCAACCTTGGACTTCTGTTCTCTCATCTGTGAAAATGGGGATAATGCCATGCAATCATTCAGAGGTTTCTTTAAAGGGACATGAGAAATAAAGTTTAAAAAAAAATTTTCTTCACATAGAGGAGGAACTGGTAGAGAAACTTAAGGATCATTTCAGGCAAGATAAACCATTTCCAAGAAGGAAGAGGCACTGGCTCTCACCTCTAAAACAAACTGCCAGGCAAGGGTCAATGGAAGAGCCAGTAAACGGAAATGGAACCGCTTATCTCTCGGGAGAACGGTCCTGTCTCTGTCCACTAAATGGATGAAACAAAAAATGCATAAAAGGCTTCCAGCTACGGGGTTGGCCAGAAAAGGCATAAAGGATGCAAGAGAGAAAGTGAGGCTGTGAATCCTCAAATGTATTTTTTTTTCCTGTTATTTTTGGAGGAAAGCCGATGAAAACAGGAAGGGATCTGGAAAGTTGACAAAAATCATTATTCTCCACAAATTACTTTAACCTTGCCTCATCAGTGACCTTCGCACTACCACTGGTTTAATGACATTTATTTCAACAGTAGCTGATTTCACTATTAAACAGAGATGCAGAGCACAAGATAATATGACTAAATCACTCTTGTAAATATTTAATATCATTGCCTTTCCTTTTTTCCTTTTAACAAATCACTATCAAAGCTGAGCGCATAATAGAAAACACATTTATTTATTCTATCCTGGAAAAAAAGCTTAGTGCTCATGCATTTTATCTATCTAGTTCTCCAAATGACTTTGACACTTGAGAGACCTTGTGATCAAAGCAGTCTAAAGGAGGGTGCTTTGGGAACAATTTAAGAACTGATTTCATGCGTTGATCAACAGCCCCCAAAAGTGCCTCGTGGAAGGGCACTAAACTTAATCCATCATACCCATGGCAAACCCATGGTAGAAAGTAGAAAATTATTTTTAAAAGAAAACAAAACAGAGGTTGCCTGGGTGGCTCAGTTGGTTGAACAACCAACTCCTTGTTTCGGCTCAGGATCCTGGGATGAGACCCGCGTTTGGCTCTGCACTGAACAGCAAGACTGCTTGTCTCACTCTGCCCCTCCCCCAGAGTGCACACATGCTCTCTCCCTCTCTCTCAAATAAATAAATCTTTAAAACAAACAAACAAGGAATGATACTGGCTTAAATAGATTCCTACTTGAGAAAAAATGAATTTTCCTTTTTTGTTAAAAAAATTGTGAACAAAATTACTAAACTATTCTTACTGGAAGAAAGGAAGTGGAAAAATCATTAAGTAACAGTTCGAAAATTAGTCCCAAGTGAATTTCCGTACAGCCATCTCCTCTTAGAAACTGGCAACACGGGACAGTAAAAAGAAAAAAAACCAAACGGGTGTAAAAGCTTTCTAAGGTCATCTTGGCGTTACCCTCTTACTCTAAGCCAGAGACAAAGCAGTTGACAGGGCAAGTAGTCCCTAAGTGGTAGAAAGAGTCTCAAATCCTGGAAGTCAGAGCAATTTACTGACAGTGTCAAAGCTGAGTTGCATCGGTTCTTGGGGCAGTCACATATTTAAGAGACATCCTTGTTTAAAATGCTCACACCCTGGTATTTGCAGGACCTTTCGGACACCACTTTAGCAATAATGATCTCAGCACCCTGTGGGTGATCTATAACAGATACCGTCATGCAGTGGTGACAAGTTGGTTGCATCTTAGAGACAACTCGGTGGGAGGGAAAAGAAAACAGCATTGGGAGTTAGAAAGTCTGGGTCCAATGCCAACAACATGGCAGATTATCAGTGTGGCAACAAGCAGGACACTTCTGCCCCCTCAGCATATGTTTTGTCGTCCACAAATTCATAGTGGGGTGAACTAAAGGAATCCTAAGTTCCCTTTGAGCTCTGAAATTATATGCTCCTAAACTTTGATGAAGCAGATCAGCATTTTTTATAAAGTAGCTCTTAACCAAATGCATCTGTTTTCTTCATGGCTCACGCAGTTTCATCAAGGAATGTAACGAAATCCCTTCGCTCTTTGTGCACACAAAAAGAGCAAACACATCCATCAAACGCTTAAAGAACACACTGGCTTTATCAGAATTATTTTTTTTATTAGTAGTATAGGAGGCCCTCAAGGAAGAGGCCAATGACTCCCTCTTGCAACGGAGGTGCCCAAAGACCTCCCACTGAAAGTAAAATGGAATCACAGGAAGCTTGGGTCTGTCCATGCTCCTGAACTCTGCTAAGAGTTACTCACTTGCTCAGTGATTTCTAGCGCCCACTCAACAAGCATTCACTGAGTCCTTTCTAGCGTGAGGCACGCAGTGTTACGGGCGCTGGACATACATACCACGGTCACCAACACACATACTGCCCTTACTCTTGTGGAGTGTATGTCCTTATGGACTACTAATTCCTTCATGTTGCACAGCGCCATTTTAATTTGCAGAGCAGTTCACCTGCATGATATCAATTATTATCCAGAGCGAACCCCCCAGGTAGACATTGTACAGGCAAGGACGTGGAAGGTTAAAAAGATTAATTTGTTCCAAGTTCCCGGATCTGTGGTGATATTGACAAGATGTATTTATTATGATGCTGATAACTAATGTTTGTTGCTAATGTTTGTGATAACTAATGTTTTTTTAATGTCAGATCCAAGCTCAAACATAAGTCTTTCACGTACATTGTCTCAGCCACGCTATGAAGTAGGTCGCATTATTGTTTCCATTTCACTTATTAGGATAATAAGGCTTAACAAGGCTGTATGTCTCGTAAATGTCAAGGACTAACATCAGCACTCTGATCTGTCATGTTTTCTCCCCCAGCATCCCAAACTAGTCTTCTGACACTTAGCTCAGGTATTTGTATACCAAGTGCTGGCCCTGCATTAGAATTATTCACACCAGGATATCCAGTGTTCGAGGCTCAACTGCCACCTGGATCAATTAGTTTAGAACTGGGAATGTCACCCATCCCATAACAATTTTGGCCAAGACATTTGTAAATGGTCGTTAGTAGTCACTTGAGGAGGGTCTGGCTGGCTCAGCAAACTCTGTCTCCACAACCAGATTAATAGCCCCAGGGCAATGGCCTACAACAGATGATCAATGGCAGCCACTTCATATTGAAAGGACAGCACATAAATAGGACAAAGGCCTCTGCCTTGCGATGAGAGAGCCCACAAAATCCTTAGTTGAGCCAATGATTTCTAAACACAGTACAAGTAATTCTTTCTGGGAAGAATGTCTTCCACCTACGTGTTCACTGTCTGGGAAAAAAAAAAAAAAGAAAGGCTTTATAGTCAAACTCTCAGAGCAACTGGATGAATGGTCTTAGCAGTAAAGTGGACCAGTAACCACAAGGACTGTTAACAAGCTCCAAATTTCCAAGCAAATAAAACTTAAAGTTCCCAGTAATTTTCTCATCTTATGCTGAGATCAGCCCTTCCTGGAGTGAAGCAGGCCATTTATCAGGAACGTTGTTTACACACAGTAGATGGAGATCCGTTTGGGTACTTAGGTAATACAAACTGGAAGCATGGTGACAAGACTAGTGTCTTTAAAACTGCAGTTGTTCTAACATCTGTGTTATGCATTTTACCAGGAAGCAGTAATTTCCCTATTGAAACTAATCCATCCAAAAAACTATTCCCAATCAAAACAGAGAATGTAGTTACAAAGATTCTTGAGTAAAGTCAATCCAAAAGCTTCTTTCAAATTCTAGAGACATGACAACTTACAATATTAGACTTGGAAAAGAGTTGAGAATTATCTTGTCCCAAGTTTTTCAACTGAACACCAGTTTTAATTCTAGCTATCCTCATCCAAAATGTAAATTATAAAAAAAAAAAGATTTCGCATCAAATAAATTTGGGTAACTTTGAAAACTACAGTTTCTTTCTCAACGATGTATAACTTGCATTGTCATAACAAAGGCTCTGAGAAGTCCTACGGTCAAAAAAATCCATTTAATTTTGTCTTCAACCTATGTTTTGTGAACTTATTTTTCTCAGTGCTTTTTTTTTTCTTGGAATATTATTAGCATTTCTCAAAATTCTTTAAGAAGTTGGCAATCTGGCTGAACACACTGTATAATATCAGATTCTGAAAGATGACAAAACCTCCCCAAATACACACACACACGCTGATATTTTTCCTTGGGGTTATTTTGAAACCAGGTGATGCACCAGTTTTAAAGAAATACAACACTTGAAACATGTCCGGTTCCTCTAGACTTAAACAATAAGCAAATGATTAGTGTTTGATTGACCTCCACAGTCCTCCTATCAACTGAATAACACACAAGTCACTAGAGACAGGATAGTACACTACAAAACTCACATTATGAAGATGATGCTCAGAGAACTCACCAATAACTGGAAAACGTGTTTTTTCAATGCATATTTTAAACCATTCAGGAATTCTTTTTTAAAAAAGATTTTATTTATTTGTTATTTATTTATTTGAGAGAGAGGGAACAAGTAGGGGGGAGGAGCAGAGGGAGAAGGACAAGCAGACTCCACACTGAGCACGGAGCCAGACGCAGGGCTCCATCTCACAATCCTGAGATCACTACCTGAGCCAAAATCAAGAGAGGCTTAACCGACTGCACCCCCCAGGTGCCCCACCGTTTAGAATTCTTCACAGCAGCAAGGCACAATGGATCATAGTAACACACTTAATTCAGTTTAAGAAAATGGGTTGAGAGAATTTCCTACCTCTGTTTGTTGTTTAATACCCAAGTTATTTTGTTTTGAGAGAATTATAATACAAACACATCTACACCCAATAGTATTTGAGGTTTGAGATCTAGTTTCAGATAGTATCAAGCCAAAGAACTCTCATTTCAATAATGGATCCACAGGCATTTGCAAGATACAGTCATTAGCTTATCTTTAAGTAAATATTTTGATTGTCAGACAGCTCGTTGCAAACAAGGTTCTTTTCCAAACACTCCCGATGTGTCCAAGCCCACTTGCACACTTATTTAATAATCTGCGTCTGTGCTAAAATACGAAATCATCCTAAGGAAGTCGAAGCCCAGAAAAAGCATCTTCTGCAGGCTCTTCATTTAAAAGGGCTCCAGAACATGTGGACCCCGCTCTTTCATCACGGCACTATATTACCATAACGCTTAGGAAGTGAGCTATTACACACCATCATCCCTCCTAACTGCTATCACAGAAAATCACACACTCACAAAACAGCATTAATTGTCAGAATTAGCAACCATTTAAAATGCAGCTGTTCTTTCACTCTTAAATAGGCTCCAAATTTCAGATCCTCTCCCTGTATGGGCTCCCTGATCTCTTGCTCTTACACACACACACACAATGGAGCCCTAGCCAAGCACATTAAAAAAAAATTTTTTTTCCTAAATGCAAAGAACACAAGAAAATATTATTTATTAAGCAACATTTTCCACCCCAGTACTTGCCATCATTGTTACCATCAGCTGACAAGCTTTCAACCTGCAGGGAAGCACTTGCGACAGCTTTAAGGTGAAAGGGCTCTGATTTTGGTTGCGTAGGGAGAAAAAGAGCAGTATCTCTTTAAGAGTCAACAGTAAATTAACTTGCCCCAAAGAGTGAAATAATTAGCAGTTAGTAGCTTATTAAAAGGATGGCAAAGGCCAAGCTGCCATCTGGGATCTCCAGTTTCTTGTGATTGTTATTATGTCAAGACGTGCAAGCTGCATTAGCTTTCATGTCACCGCGCCCGCCCTTCCTTCACACGTAAATTTTAATGAAAGATGCGGCACTTTTAAAAATCAGATGCCCATCAAAAAGTGTTATTAGTCTGGCTTTTTACAAAACATATGGTCTTTTCTACCTCTGCTGTTCTACTAGCCACTAATGCCTTAGGGAAAAAAGAAATAAAGCAAGAAAGAAAAGACCAATGATATCAATTAGATGTTCTCTTTGTGCAGAAGGAAATCCGAGCCACCAAAGACAGAGCAAAGCTACACCTCACCGAAGGACAACATTCGTGACTCTGTTGAGACACAGTAAAAGCCACAATTGCCTTCCTTTCTCACAAGGCTAGCCTTTCTTAATGAAAATGAAAGCATTCTGGAGCCTCCCTGCTGATTGATTACTGCATGGATATGCACAGCTTTGGAGTGGAGAATACGTATATTAAAAATAAGTGACAGAAAGTAGCAGGACAGAACCTTACAGGGGGATGGGTACTGACACGGGCGTACACAGGTTAAATATTTAAGTGTACACTTGAGTGTGTATTTTACATATTCTACACTGTGTGTGCTCTCTCCCAATAAGCAAGTGAATAAAAAAATGAAAAATTCCTGCTTGTTCACCCGCAAAGAATATTCCCTTCCCTGCATCTGAGAATTTAAAGGGTGGGTGATTTGAACTGAAGTATTACCTTACAGTTTCCCTTTAAGATAAATTCATAGAAATAATTTTAAAACTCCAGATATATGAATACGTTGAACACTGAATTTATTTAAAACGTTAGGAGGAGAGGTCGCTGTTACATCTGCAAGGCTATGGACGGTCACCAAGGTGTCGGAGGCCGGGCCCGTATCTGCACAGCCAGCCCTGCGTACTCAGCACCTGGCACCTGGCCTGGCACGTCGTTGGCTCTCTGTCAGTATCTGTTGAATGGTGAATAAACATCGCTTTTCTGATGTTACAGCAGACAATATGCTAAATTCAGAGGCATGGCCCCCTGAACTATATTCTTTTCAGTATACTACATATGGAAGCCACACGTGAGAACACATTCAACCATTATAAACCTGCTAATATGTATTTGGAGAAATTATGCCTATGCCCAGATATACTACACTGCCCTGCACACCTGAGAAATAGTCCATGACGTATACAAGCCCAAGCACACAAGGCAACACATTTGCTTGTTCTCTTATTAAATGTTTTTTTCTATCACACTACCCTTCTGGATTCTCTCTTTATAAATGAGATGTGTCCTAAGCAAATCACAATTTAATTCGAAAGATCCTTTACCTGTCGGTGCTATCAAAGTTAAGTTTATACGTATCTACCTAGAGATCTACAGTTGAAAATTATCCATCCTCTAAGATTAACCAACTCGGTTTGATTAAAGTCTACACAAGCAGAGCACTATTCACATTCAAGGAGAAAGTGTTTTGTGATATATATACACACAGATATAAAATCTGTGCATAACTCATTAATCCAAATTGATAACTGAGGAGGAAATAAGCATGTTGTTTAGAAATCTGAGAAATATTTTCCTTGTGTGGTCTACTGGAATTTAACCGAAACATCCCATTGATCCATCATACATTTCCATCATAGATTTATCAGCTAATAAATCTGCTCACATTAACATTTTTTCAAAACTCCAAGAAACAACTGTTCTAAAAAAAGTCTTCACTGTCCAATGAAAATTTCTAAACAAGGAAATTTAAAAAAACACTTCATATTTTTAAAGTACCATTTCAAAGACATCAATGCCAAAAACACAGAGTTGCTAAAATCAGGCAATTTTACTTCTACGTTGAAAATAAATCTATTTTCCCCCCACAGACTTTCAAAACATTAGAAGGAAAAAAAAAAAGAAAGGCATGGAAAACAGGCTTCCTTAAAAAACAAAGTGATTTTATTCATTGTCAAGAGGACAAATCAGTGGTGGATGAGAAACAGATGAGGCAAGAGATGGAAATGTAATATTGCCCCTATTTTATTATAATTAGATATTTATAGAGCACAGATGAGTTTATTTTCATAATTAGTAGCTGGCACTGCATTTACTAGTTTGCATAAACAGTTGGCTATCAAAACAGTAACTTCTTTGCAGGGTTCTCCGGTCCTAACAGGGACAAGAGAGGGCTCAACTCCTCAAATCAGCCTTCTTAATGTTATTATCAGCAAAATATAATCTACATGAAATCATACTTGAGTTCATGTAGCTTGATTATCTCTTTCCAGTTTGGCCAGTATTGATTAGTTCAGCACTGGAAGGCAAATGGTCAAATCTACATGGGGAAAAATATGTGCAAATAAATTGGAAGAGATCTTTTATTCCTAAGAGATTAAAGTAGATCTTAGGGTCAACACTATCTAGTCCAGTAATAAAGGGTTCTGTAAAGCAAAAGGAAAAAGAAAATAAATGCCCCCCACTGCCCTGTGGTTTAAAAATCACGCAACTTCTTGGCCATTGTCACAGTCTGTTACCTCTCTTCCCGGTCGTTCTCAGCACTTGCCATATACCCTCCACCAGCATGCCTACCCTACCTTACAAAACCCACTTCACCCAACACACGGATCGGGCTCCCTGGCAGTAGTGCCAAGAGTAGGAAAGGGTCCCGCTCCCTGACCGCTGCTACAGGCAAAGAGAAATTGAATCAAGCATGCTGCCAATGACTACTTCCCACTATTGACATTCAGCGAGAAATCTTGGAGGAATATCTTACTCCTTCTTCCTCAAGCCAAAGGTCAAAAGCTTGTAGCTTGTGGCCTACAGGGTGTTCATACATACATACATATAAATATATGTACATAAAATGAAAGATGCCATGAACTGACATTTTTAGAAAATCCACTTCTGGCTTTTCTGAGGATCTGGTGACACTGGGCATGTATTCTTCGTGGCAGCAATCAACTGGAGCAGAGCAGAGCCTGCTGCCGCTGACAGGATGTGTGCTGCCCAGTTTGCCATGGTCCCCGCCACTCTCTACTGGTGATCTTCCACCAGGATTTTTCTTACACGGGATCTGCTCCTTGATGACACCTATCCACCCCCGCTGACATTTGAGTCTGCAACACCTACCCTACCCCAGGAGCGGCTTCAAGGAAAACGATTTGCTGACCTAACCCAGAATGGGGAATCCCTACGTCAGTAAGAAAAAGAAGATAGAAGCTAAAACACACTCAACATTTAAACAAAGACTGTCAAAATCAGGTCAAAAAAGCTGACCGAGGCGGGGTGCTGCGTATCTCCTCCAATCAGCCACTTCAGGGTAGACCCACCCATTTGCTTTTGGCTCAGGGCAGCCCAAAGGCCTCCCAGATGTGGTGATTATCATTACAGCCAATACATACACACATACATCCTGCTCCGTCTTGTAGATTTCACTTCATGATTCTTTCCACTCTGCACTGGCTGCTTTGCTGCTCAGCTTTAAGGAATGATAAGATCAGAGGCTTTCTTTCTTTCCTCTGACAGTCTCCTAAGAATAAATCCAAAGACTTTTCCCGCTTTTATTCTGATATAATCTGTGACCATTTCCCTCTGTCACTTGCACACACACAGCCAAGCGAAGGCCTGGGTGAGGAGAGAACTGGAACCACAATGTTTGGCTTCACTCTATGACCCACTGGGACTTCTCGGCTCGGGTGGTTGGAGGGTAAGGAGGCCAGTGATAAGGGACTCAGGTCGGTGTACAATTCTGGACCAAATACTGAGCTAAGTGCAGTGTGGGTGACAGAAACAACCAAGACCCAGCCTCTGTCCTTTAGGGAGACGCTGCCTGAAACACATGAGTAAATCGGAGTCTAGGCAGCTTGGCACAGGTACTCTATAACAGAAGCACAAAGTCTGGCACACCTAGGAGGCTTGGCTTTAAAGGATGATAAGGAGAGGAAGGGTGTTCCAAGGACAGTCAAGAAAGAGGACAGAGCTCCGGCCAAAGACCGAAGGCAGGAAACCATAGTGTGAATTCAGGCAGAATGAGTTGTTGACTTCAGGAGACGGGGGGCTGACAGGGGTGAGAGCGTGGAGTGGAAAATATCGTAGAAAATAAAGCTGGGGAGGCGCACTGACAATTATACAATGAGAATCCTTCAAAAGCTTTTGAACAGATGAGCTACATGATCCGATTTAATTTTAATTTTGCTTTATTTTCACTTTTAGGAAGATGACTGACAGCAGACTAAGAAGGATTAGAGATTTTTGAGTCCCTTCTACATGCAACCTACAATGCTAGACACATCTGGACATTAACAAATGAATATGTTTGCCTTCCACATACTTGCCCATCTTGCAGAGCAGAGGGGCCCAATTCCCAAATAACTCCAATATAAAATATTAGAGAGATGCATGAAGTGCGAGCTTGTCTCTGAATGCAGCGCTCAAGGATAGCATCAACTAGGAAATGGAATCTATGTGTGATTTCAATGGGCAGAACAAAGGGGAGGAGGAGTGGTTACAGGGGAGAGAAAGAGACTAAGTAAACCTAGGAGAAAAGGAAAGGTCCAGGAAGGTTATCTGGTATCCTATTTGGCAGCAATTTTGCATCTAAGATTAATAGGGGAGAAGGTTAAAGGTACACCAGGCCATATTAGGGACAACTTTGAAAGTGAGATAGCTAATCCTGCACTCCAGGTGGAGGATGGCAGAGCTGAAGTAGTTCTCAGTTACTGGACAGCCTGCAAGAGGCAGGAGGACGAATTTGGCTTGGGCAGTAATCAAATAAGGGCTGCAAGGGAACTGAACTAGGGTGTTTTTTTTTTATTTTTTATTTTAGATTATTTATTTATTTATTTCACAGAGGGAGAGAGATCACAAGTAGGCTGAGAGGCAGACAGAGAGAGAGGAGGAAGCAGGCTCCCTGCTGAGCAGAGAGCCCGATGTGGGCCTCGATCCCACGACCCTGAGATCATGACCTGAGCTGAAGGCAGAGGCTTTAACCCACTGAGCCACCCAGGCGCCCTAGGGTGTTAACAGTAGAGATGCACGGGACACTTCAGAGGAAAATCTCAGTAAGATCGCTCAGCTGATCACCCAGGACACAGAAAAGTTCAGGAAGGATAGAAAACGATTCCTGGTTTTCAAGTCTGGGTGATGAGGAGGACAGGGGCACCATGAACAAAAATAGGGACGTCTCAAAGGGAAGCTGATATGAAGGCTGACTTTAGACATACTGAGGTCACAGTAGTGGGATATTTATAGGGATGTGTGTTATACAGAATCCAAAGTGACAGGCTGGAACCTGAGACAGGCCTGTGCCAGGAAAGCAGTTGGGAGATGCACCCATGGAGGACATCCTCGGATCCAGGACAGGCCATATGAGCAGAGGTTAGGGGCCCAGATTCCGAGTTTCATTTCCACTTAGTAGCCAACTGACATAAGCAATTTAGCTCTCTGAGCCTTGTTCTACTTATCCATAAAGCCACACTAACACCATCACCTACCTTACACAACAGGTGTGGGAATTAAGGGCAATAAGGCATAGAAAGCACAGGGCACAGATGCTGGTACAAAGGACAAACTCAGAGGTAGCAGCAGTAGCCAGAGAAAGAAAAGAAGGTACCTACATGCAAAAGCTAGAAAGATCTGTCTTGCAGGACGGTTGAGGGGATTACGGAGAGAAAAGGAGAGATCTGGAGGGGTGGGAAGGGAAGGAGACAGGAAGACTGCTTCTCGTGTCTTCTCCTAGAAGCCAGTGCGAGGAAGGGCAGAGGACACACTGCTACGTGCTTCAGAAGGCTTGAGTCCTGGGGAAGGACTGGTGGCCTTGCCTCTGAGGAGACTGCTGGCAGCCTCTGGTTGAACGAAGCAGAGAAGCAGAAGGAGCACACACAGATAGATGCTTCCACTCATCCTTCCTCCTCCTCTTCTCCCTTCCCTACCTCCCTTCCAAAGGCTCCGCACGACAAATTTCTGAGAATGAGCCCGCCTGTGATGAGTGTAAAAAGAATAGGCGATCAGCTGACTCCAAAGTGGAAAGGACCAAACTGCTTTCAGGTAACCGTACATAACTTTCAAAATCCAGGAAAGCCTAAAACTCAAAAGACAGGTGGCCCGTTCACAGACCGAGTCAAATCAGCACTTTCAAAAACCTGTCAGCCCCTTCCTTCTTCAACATCCTCATGCCAGAATTCGCATTTCCTATTCCTATGATTTGCCGGTCTTTGCAGCAAAGAGCAGTACACAGCTCCGCAGAGATAGGGCCGGAGAGTGAGGAGGGAAGAGAGGAGAACTGGACGCAGATTCATATTTATAATTTATCAGCTCCCCTCTCCCTTTGCTGCTGCACAGCTAATCCAACTTGAGCTGGTGAGCCGCGTTCTTGGGCTCGGGTCTCCGACAGCTTTGACTGAATGAAGGAGTGAGCTGTGCTCTCCCCAAAGGAGTGAAGCCGAAAGCCCCATCAGAGCACTGGAGCAAGCCCACCTGCTCAGCATGTCTCCTTTTCCCTGCCTACCTGGCAAAAGGTTGACTTCGGAAGTGAAAATCCAGTGTTACGTCTCTCCACATTCTCCTTCCGATGGGATGCATTGTCATTCCTGTGTCCTTCCCCAGCTCCCGTCCCACCCTTCTTAGCCCATCGCCCGCCCCCCACCATCAGAACATTTCTACTCCCCCAAATGCAGGAAACACAGAGGATAAAACAACAATACATACGTGTCCCCCAAATTTCACATTAAATTTCAAGCAATACACCAATCCTCTCCCCTTTCTTATCATCCTTCCCTCACAGTTGTTGGTCCCGATTCCAGGTGTCCTCAAGGATAGAAACAACAGTACCCCATGTCACATCTCCCCTGCTCCTCTGAACAATGACTGGGACAGAATCTCAGACAATTCTACATTTGAGTGAAACAGTTCTGCATAACTACTTTCAGAGTCCCCCATTCCTGTTAGCAATAGCACATCATCATGGGCAAGTCCCCTCCTGGATTCAGAGGGAGGCAGGCCAACTTGGAATGAACCCCAACCACCAAATATGAAGTGCACTGAAGGGAAATGATAGCATTGGCTTTTTGTTTATTTATTTTTTTAGCTGTTGTTGAAAGCACTCAGTTACAATCTGGACTGTATTCATCAGAATCGACAATTCCCCTTGGAGGCATGAATATTTCAGAAGGCAGATTGATAGTTATAATGAGAAAAATAAAATCATCTCTACCTTTACTTCTACCTACAGAAATGAAGTGGAAGGTCCAGTTAAGTAGAGGAAGCATGGTGTCCACCATGGAGGCGGTGAGAGAAAGAGAGAGAGAGAGAGAGCAGGGAGAGGAAAACATCAGCACACTGCAGACACACAAAGAAATGTAACAGACATCACAAAAACCCACAACAGTAAAGGCAACAGCACTACAATACCGTGAGAAAGCAGCACAAGACAAATGCACAACGTGAAGCCTAAACAAGCCGAAATAGCTTTGCCAGCTGCCCTCACCAGCTTCAAGTTTAAGCTTTTCCCATTCGTTTCTTCCCAGGCCCATCCTTAGAAACATGACCAAGTCTGCATGCAAAAGCACTGGGTAGCCACGTGTATGTGAAACTGCACACACACACGTCACCAATGTAAACTTGGCTTGGGAAAGTCTCAGCAAAGCCAAGTTCTCCGGTGGCATTTTTCCCACCATTAACATGAGTCATAGCGACCAAGAGTGTCACATACACGTCAAGTGGTGCAAACACAACACAGGTAAGTATTCCTGGACATACTTTCGGGCATCAGAAACCAATTCTGGAGATTCAGTGGGAACCGGAGAGAAATCTTTCTTTCGTGGTGAAGGAATAGGGGAAGAAAAGCAGTGGAGGTGGGAAACAGAGTTGGCTTCTTAGGCAATCATCACAGGGCAAGAGCAGAGAAGGGAGTGGGATGTGGGGGAAAACATGGGTGGAGGGGGATGTTGTCAAAGGACCTTCTTAAAAACAATTAAACTGCAAGTTTCAACTTAAAAATAGAGGCACTGACCACCCAGAAGAATTCTGCATCCTTTCTTGAAAATCTCTCTAACAAGGAATTCATGGTATCTGCTGTGTCTGTCATTCTTTCATTGCTTAAAGACTGTTTCTAGAAAGTGCTTGACTTAGCCCAGAGCATGGGTACATGGGTTGTGTGGGAATTCTCTACTCAGGTACACGTCAATGCAAGAGAAACTGAGGAGGGAGTGAGAGAGTGGGGGGAGGAGGTAAAATAATACAGATTCTCCATGTTGTTGTTCATACCAATGTGGGGACTGAGCCCTCCAAAATACCTGAGATATACCTCTGCAGGATCCAAAACCCGAATCAAGACTAAAGAATTCCTGCCGGCCTATGCCATCTGCCTAGTCTCTATCGTGTGCCTAGCCACACGATGCCTTCATGCCCCCAAGCCACTTCAGAAGCCAGGAGGACCCCTACAGAACAAAGGGGAGCACAAGGTGAGAGAGGACAGAAGGGGGTCCAGGACTCCAAGGGCCTTCTTTTTCTGGTAGAACTTGGTATCAAAGTCAGGCCACCAAATTCCAGCAATTCAGAGAGCCTGGGTCATCCTGCTTTGCAGAGAAGTGCTGAACATTCTCAAACTCCCAGACCCCAGGCTGACATCAAGCACATCCTCTACTCATACGTACTTCATCGTTACCTGCTGTCGGCAGATAACTTCCCTCACTGTCAGACAAGAACAATGAGGCTTGATGCCAGTCTCTTCCGGAGCCCCATCTAACACGGCCAAACTCACCTGACCTCCTGCCTCCAGTTCTGTTCTTTGAGGCTTACCCTATACCAGACCATACCTTCACTGAAAGTCTCGAGTCCACATCGCAGATCTTGGCTGAGGTCTGGAGGATTCAAGTCTACGGGGAAGGTGTGCTTTCTCCTTACACTGTCTTATCAAGTCAGGATGCCCTCAACTGCCCACCACCACAGCTCCCTGGACATCATGAGTGAACTTGGCTCAGGCCTGGGTGGTTTCTTGATCTGAGCATACTCTCCTTTATGACAACACCATCTGGTGGGTCCAGTGTAAGGGCACAGGGAAGGAGAGTGGCCCTTCAGGATTGCCCCCACCCTCCTCAAAGCATCAAGAAAAACCAGACAACATAGATGGACCCCGCCCTGCCCTTTTCTTCGGTCCTCCAAAAGGAGCACCAAAGTCCTGTGTGTTTTTTGAGAAGAAACAGGCAAGAGAAATTAAAGTTCAGGCTTTGGGTGTCAGGGCAAGGCAGGTAGACCAATCTTGCAATCATCCCAAGGCTCAGAAGAAACACAATAGTAGCAATTGAACAGTGAAGGAAAAGACAATTTTAAGTAGGCTCAGTTCTCGAATCCTGATTTAGGCTGATGATGTGGAAAATTTTTATTTAGGAGAAAAAGGCTTCATTCACAGCCCACCCTGTGCTTAGCTGAGCTGAATTTCCTGCACAGCTCATTCCCTGCATATTTGAATATTTTAGGTTGCAGATGCTGAATTTACAGATCTTTATATGCAGTTTTCTTCAGGGTGTATAATGAGTTAGAATCCTGCCATGAAGACATTAGCATGTTCTTTGGGTGGTTTTTGCTTTTATATAGAACCGAAAACAGTAGAACCCCCAAGGGCTTCCTTTGACCATGTGGGGCTGAAAGTCATTACAATGGGCAGTGGGATGGAGGGGAAGACAAAAAGCAAACCTTTACTCAGTGAAATTCAGGGAGAAGCCCAGCTCCTCTCATCCAACCATGGGGCCCCAGCATGGGGCCTGGGGAGGAGCAGGAGGAAGTGAACCGCTCTGTTGCTCGGAAATTAGCTCCATTCACCCCCATTATCCATGCCGTCATGCCTTGTTTCATGCTTCTCTCTTGGAGGCAGCCCGGCAGGATCAGCGCCCGGGATGACAAATGGCGGTGCAGAATGGACAAGCCAAGGGGATGATGGGGACAGGAAACCAAGATGCATCGGGATAGGTACCCCTCACCCCAGGGGGCCCTGCTGCCAGCCTGGCCCACAGTGGGAGGGACAGGCAGCAAATGGCTTGCCAGCGACAACGAGGCTCTGAGCCACCAGCCAGAGGCACGAAGGCAGGCGATTCGGAGTAGCCGCGGTGTTGCAAGCACCAAGCACCTACCTTGTTCGCTCATCATGAGGTGGGAGAGGCCTTGAGGAAGGAAAAGAGAGGGGAAGGGGTCAGGAGGGGAAGGGGAAGGAAAAAAGAAAGAAGACAAAGTTAAAATTCCCAACGCAATGCAATCATCTCTTAGTCGTCATGTGGAAGGAGGAGGGGCAGGGCCTTGACACACTCAGGAGCACACAACCACGGCTGAGAAGCCAGGGAGCACAGCAGCGGCCCTCCACTGAAGGACAGCCTCTTGTTGGCTGGACCGCTCAGGACCTCATCGTGAGAGCCTTCCTCTCACCACACTGTTCCATGCGATGCTTAGGATTTGAAATCCATCTATTAAAGATTAGGTCCCTCGGGAAGGAGACTCAAGAGGTGAGGCTGAGCACGTCTCCTTCTTGCTTTTAAATGGCTTTTTGCAGTAATACATGGTCACTGTAGCAACTTTGGAAAATTCAGAAAAGGAAAAAGAAAAACCTGTTGCAATCCCACAATCCAGAGGTTCCTGCCTAATTTTCTTTTCTAGGTAGTGTATTCTCTTCCTCAAAGATGGAATCGTGCTGGACATATTAAATGAGTTTGTGCTTGCAAGGGCTGCTCAGACAATCTGAAACGACTTCCCCTCTCACCTTTGTCTTAGCCCAGGGACAACCACACCCCTGCCACCACCTCCTCTCAGAAGGTCCTCACCCTTGATCAGGGAGGCCAAGCCCAGTATTGAATGGGTTAAAGAAGGTACACAAAGTCCCAATGAACAAATAGCACAACCTCTGGCTATGTTCTTAAGGAAGTCAAACGAGGCTATTAAGAGCTCATTACTTTGGGGGAAGCATTAGCTTTGATAAATCTATTTAAAAAAAAGATTTCCAACCAGTAACCAGCAGCACCAGTTTGCTCTCCCATTGCTTTTATTATTACTGGAGATATTTGACAAACTCCAGATCACCCCAGAGAACCTTTACCCAGAGTGAAATTCAGGGATATACAGGATTAATAAAGGAGAAAAAAAATCTCTGAAGTATAGAAATCCCCAAATGTTTTTGGAGATTACTAGAGATTTAGAAAAGTAATCAGAAGAAAATATAGGTCAAGCAACTGACTTTTAAAAGATCAGTGATATATTAAATACATAGATACACGTGCCATAAATGTCATGGAATCTAGTTTTTAAACAAATTTCATTAAACTATAATCACATTTTAAATGCACATTTCTGGCATTCACTTCTTGAGGCCCCGGATTAATACTCACAGAGGAATGGAATCATGCCAAAGTAAGTCGTTCTCATGATTTCTTTAGTTTAAAAAATAATTTTTGGCCTTTTTTGGGAAAAGATAATAGGGAGAGAGAACAAAGGGCCCTACCTTTGGCTAAGAGAAACCTCAGCAGATGTCACTATTCCTAAAATGCCTTGATATTTCTGGACCAAGCCAGAGCCTTCAACAATCAGATCAAGAGCACTAAGGAGAGAGTCTGGGGCAGGCAGGTAGGGTACTTGGAAAGGTGGTTAATTCAAAGGTGGGTCATAAGAATTAAGAAATGAGAATAAGATCCAAGGAGATACCTAAGAGTAAAAGAAGGGGTTAAAAATGAAACGAAAATAATACTGTGTTACATATTTGCAAGTTGCTAAGAAAGTACGGTTTAGATGTTCTCACCACAAAAAAGAAATGGTGATTATATGAGGGGATGGAGTGGTAGCTAATGCTATGGTGGTAATCATTCTGCAGAATTTAAATGTATGAAATCAACATCTTGTACACCTTAAATTCACACAGTGTTATACATCAATTCTATCTACATTCAGCTGGGGTGGGGGGGAAGTTTACATTTTTTTTTTTTCAAAATCAAAAATGAAAGGACAAACATTTCACACTTACAATGAAAGACGTTTAACAGCTCAGAGAAGAAGGAGAAGCAGTATAGCCTTTCCTTTTTTTTTTGACTCAAATAGAGATTTCAAAAAATGTACTGAATGAAGAGTAAACAGGACGCTTGGCATAAGGGGTTATGGAAGCCCTGGAGAAGGTGAGCCCCATCTATGGGCTGCATGTGTTTCTTTAAAGCAGCAGTTTCCCAAAGTGTGTTTCACTGACCACCTACATCAACAACCCGGGGATGCCTATTAACAGTGAAGATCCTGGGCCCCGACTGAGGAATCTAATAAATTAGAATCTTGGGGAGGAGTTTGGGGAAGGATCTGAATTTTAAGCAAGTTGCCCAAGTGATTCCATGCTCACTAGAACCTGACTGGCATATAAGTCAAATTTTGGTAAATTAAATTCTATCATAAATGCACTAAGAGGAATTGGAGAGTTAATGGAACCCTGTAGTGGATCCTTTTGTAAAGGAAGGAATCCTTTTAAAATGCAAATAACCCACCACCTGTGTTTTTTAAATTCAAATATGTACTTATCAGGTTTTATTAAGCTACATATGTAGTTGCAGTACTGCAACTCCAATGTTTATATTCTTCAACTTATGAAAATCTTAAATAGAAATATTAGGCCAGGGCGCCTGGGTGGCTCAGTGGGTTAAAACCTCTGCTTTCGGCTCAGGTCATGATCTCAGGGTCCTGGGATAGAGGCCCGCATCGGGCTCTCTGCTCAGCGGGGAGCCTGCTTCCTCCTCTCCCTGTCTCTCTGCCTGCCTCTCTGCCTACTTGTAATCTCTCTCTCTCTCTGTGTCAAATAAATAAATAAAATCTTTAAAAAAAAAAAAAGAAATATTAGGCCAAGAATGCAGATCTGGGATCCTGATGTTAAAACTGGTTTTGCAGGGAATGAAGCAAAATGGACAAGAAACAGGATGGTGGAAGGGAGATACTGTGCAACCATAATACAGTTTAAGTTTTTACATCAACATCTTCTCTTGTCCAAATCTATCCTCAAAACTTACAGAATTAAGAACTGGAACCCAAGAATTCCAGAGTGTCCAGGTCTATTCTGAAATTGTTTCTGTCTCCTTCTATTCCCAGACACTCCTCCCTGCTGTTAGAAATCTCAGGCCCTCCCTCCAAATGAATGGAAGAACCAACAATCAACCAACCCCGTGATTCAAGCACCTACTATATGCAAAGACTGGATGAGGTAGTGGAGATACAGACAAGTATGGTAGATGGTCACTAACCTTTAGGAGTTTGGAGTCTAAGTGGGGAGACGTTATGTGTTTATACTTACATAAAGATGCATATGATATATATTACTGGTACCTAACAGGGAAGTATGGCGTGAAGATCAAGGACTTCAGAGCCAGATTTGAATCCTACCTTTGTTACTTTCTAGCTTGTGACCATGGTAAAGTTGCTCAACATCTCCACACCTTGATTTCCCTATCTGCAAAATTTGGATAAAAACAATGCCAAATTCATAGGTTGTTTTGAGGACTAAATAAGTGAATATACATAAAACTGGGCCTGTACATATAAGGGCTTTATAAGGATTATTGTTGTTGTTTTTATTATGCCATAAAAACACACTGATGTGTGAGGCAACAGCTAGTACAATGCCTGACACAGAGTTGGTGCTCAGTATCTGTTTGGTGACTGAATGAAGAATGAATGAATGGGTCATTACTATGTGTCAAATGATGAATTCAGACAACAAAGACCCCAGGGCTGTGAGGAGGGCCCTGGATATACAGGAAAGGTTTTTAGAGGAAAGTGAGATTTGAAATAGATATTGGAAGATGGTTTTGGATTTAGAGAGATGGAGGACACTCCAGGTACCACCACCACAACCACAGAGTGAACTTGTAAGGACTTTACTGTTCAGTGCTCCCGGAGCACCTAGGATACTGCCAGCCACATGGTAGGCATGTAATACATGCTATTCAAATAATAACAAACACATATAAACAGTTCATATAAGGAAGAAATGAAGGGTGATCTTAAGGATGAGAGTAAGAACCACAGTATGAAGGCCTTGAATTTCAAGGCTGAAGAAAATGGACTTGATCTTACAGCTGGTGGGACACAGTGAGGGTTCATGGGAAGGGGAATGACCCAGGGAAAATGATGTTGAGGAAGATTGCTTTGGCAATGGCGTGGACAGGATAGAGGAGAGGGAAAAGAGACACAGGCAGAAAGATCAGTCACAGGCAGAGGGCCTAGATTAGAATCGTGGTGGTGGGGAGGAAAAGAAAAAAGAGGATCCGACAGGTTTTGGGCAACCGATGAGATGCTTCAGGGAAGAAGTGGATGCGCGGCTGAGTGAACACTGTCAGAAATAGGAAGGTGGGGTGGGGTGGGTGGGAGATGGATGGGAGTGAGGGCGATGATGAGTTCTGTTTTAGGCACGGTGAGCTGAGGAAACAGAAGAATCACTCAAGCAAAAATGTCTAAGATGTATTTTAAAATGTAGGACTAATATCTGCGAGAAAGTCAGGACAAACATCGGGGTGTATCATAGCCCCTTCATGGAAGAAGGTAAGTCAATGAATCCTCCAAGAAAAAGGGCTTAGAGTACTGAGTCTTAACCTGGGAGAGATGGGAGGAGTAGTAAGGTATCTTGGAGGTTCTTTTTTTCCCATGATATTCAACATTAAAATAAAATTTTATATTCAAAAAAGAAAAGGGAACTATATGGCTTTCAAATATAGATACAGAAAATAATGCTCAAAAAAAATCTTAACTGAGAAGGATATAATTAGTAAGGGAAAAAAAGGAGTCTATGCTGGGTGTGTGTTATCCGTGTGGCTGATGAGGAAGGGGGTAAAATGAAGACTGGCCTTCCCATCGACCTCAGAAACAGAGGGTCAGCCACAGCCTTCAGCCAGCCCTGAGACTAGCACCAGCTGGGTTTGGAGTTTGGCATTTATTCTGGGTGTGATGCTCAAGAAAAGAATGGCCTGGAACAGGGACTCAGGGAAGCAAAAGGGACAACAACTTTCACAACAATCTCACCATGGGCTCTGGATTTGAACAGATCCTCAACTAAGGCTCAAAAGCCAGCTCCATAAAACTTTGCCTAGTGGAGGGTAGGGAACAGGAAGTGGACTTGGATGAGCCTTTGACAGGCAGGATATAGAGAATTGCCAACACCAAATTCCTATGGAATTACAGTGCCTTAAAAAAAATTAACAAAAATGAGAAAACAACAGAAGTGTCTATCTAGATGTCACGCCTTGACAGAATGCTACCCTAGCTGGATCCAGGGACCATTCTGGAATCCCAACAAGATGTCTGATATGTACACGCTTCCCCTCACTCTTTCTAGTGCTATATTCCACCCTTCTTGTGCCTACCTGTCTGTGTGCACGAGTTCTCAGGGTAGATGTAAGAACAAGAAGAAAAGATCACCAGTAGGTAAGACAGACAAAATTGAAACTGCCTTAGAACAGACTACAAATCATATGTAAATTATATGCAAAATATACGTATGGCCCTCTAAACTCTGCTACATCCTTTGGGAAAATCCCCATGGAGATAGCAGCCTTCGCAGCTTGGGAGAATGGAAATGGATACAAAAGCAAAGTCATTTGTAAGCAGCTGTGGACATCATGAAGTCTGTCAGGACAATGACTGATACAGAGAATAGAAACCATTTACTGAAACAGGCAAGAGGAAGACACAGTGTTCAGGAACCAGGTCAGAAGTTGAAGGCCTTCATAATTTAAGCTAATACTGTTTCCCCCTTAAACCTGCAATATCCCACCCCCTCAGATGGTTTTCAATCCATCCTATCTTCCTTCGTTTTGCCTAAGTGGGGAAAGTATTTCAAGAGAAGAAGGAAGTCACTCATGGAGGGAGTGGGGAAGATTCGGGGGGGGGGGAAGCAAATTATCTCCGCCAAGACTTTTCTTTCATTCACTTTCAGGGTAACTTTTATCCCTGTATAAAATCCACATATATCATCTCTTTTTCCATACTTAAGTAGAGAAATTAAATGTCACTAATTGCTATAAGTGCCAAGTGCTAACGTTGAATTCTTATGAAGCCACAAGGACTTTTTAAAAGAGTAATTACATAAAATCAGAAGGTAATAGAAACATTCATCGATATTTCCAGAGGAACTAAGGAGATCGAGAAGGGGGTAGGGGGTGGGGTCCAATGAAAAGAAGCCCCAAGTGACTGTGACTATAAGGTGACCGGGAATTTGGAAAAGAAGGAGAAAGAAGAAATACACATGCTAACATTTTAAGCACTTAGAAGAGAGAAAATTTGGTGATCTTGGGAAAAAGAATTATGACAGCAGCTAATATTTGCTGATGATTCATATAGATAAGGCATGGCTATGTGTCATCTCATTAAATATAACTCTATAGGAAAGGCATTGCTATGGTTTTGATTTTACAGGTAAGGAAACCAAGGCCTAGAACCAAAGTCACACTAATTAGTGCGGGGTGAAGTGAGGATTCTAAGCCAGCAGATGGACTCTCCAGACTGTGATGATAACTGAAACACTAGCCACCCTGCCTCCTTCAGTGCTGGTGGAGAAAGGAGAAGACATGTCTTGGAGAATTCAGCAGCAGAAAATAATGCCTGGATATTAATTCAGCTTCATTTGTGACTCTGGCCCAGCATGATGTAAGGAGCACGGTGGGGAGTCTTTTTAAAAGGCCATATCTCCCTCTCCTTAAGCCCCACCCTGAGATTCTACTAAAATATGAAGCTTTTCCTTTTGGGGCATTTCTTAGGAGTATTAAGTCATCTCCCCACATTAAAACGCAAATCTGAACATGAGACACACTCAGGCTCCCCAGTCATTGACACTGTCCCACATGTGATGTCATCAGAAAGCCAAACTAAAGATCTTCCTTCAAAGACAAGGGCCACACGGGGACTTGTGTGTGCAGGAAGGACAGAGACATGAAATCACAGGTTGAGGAAGTCTGCCACTGTGGATAGGAGAAAGGACCCAGGAGACAGGGCAGGACAGGGGAGAGGAACATTAAAAGCTAAGAGATGGGTCTGAAAGAAACCTCCACCTACTTCCCTAACTGTGCCCGAGACCAGCCCTTCCCTGGGCAATTCCCTGGCCTTCATCATGGACTTCAGTGTCCTTGTTCTATCAGGGCTTCACTAGTAGCTTGTATCAGAGCTTAGGCCTCATCAACATTTCGATGAGTGACCTGGCTAAAAACATTAGTTGGCATGTATCTGGGTGTTGTGATGAACTAAAGCTGAAAGAGATAGCTAACTTGTTAGATAACAAAATCAGGATCCAAAAGGATACGAACAGGCAAAAGTGAGATCGAATCTTAAGGGACAAATGTAAGTTCTGACACTTAAGGACAATCCCCCACTTCTCCCCAAAATAAAAAGAAGACGATTGTCCTACCTCTTCTCAACATGGAATGTACCAAACCTAGGGTTTTGGTCCAGAGAATGGCGCCATACAGTAGGAGGGACATTGACAAGGTAAAATGTGTTCAAAGGAGAAGAAAATCAGAATGGTCGGGAGGGTCCAGAAGCCTGTCACATACAGAATGGTTGCAGGAACTTCTACACACAGCCCAAACTAGAACAAGCTAGTAAAGGACATGAGAACTGCCTTCGAGTATTTTTAAAGTTGAACATGCAAGATAAGGGAGCAAGCATATTTGGCCAGAACACAGGGTCAAGTAACAGGGGAAGCCTCATGTGCCAGAAACGTGATAGAACAGAGTGAGAGTGGGGTTTTTGGAGATAAACTACCAAAATACATTCCAACTTGAAGACCCTATGCCTTTATGAACCAAGATGATCTCCATCAAGGCCAAGTAACTGTTGGGTTGAATCAACAACAAACTGATAGCTGACTGCTTTTGGCCTGTAAAAATGACTATTTTAAATGGTTCAAACTAATACTCTCAGATCACCACCCAGAATCAAAAAGAGACTAAACAAAGCTTCAGTCAATCACTTAACAGCAATCTGAGCACTTGGGACAATCACCTATTTACATGTATGTTTCTGGCTTTTCCATGAGCCTTGAACAGTACTGGGGATGAACTGAATAGTTGGACTGATGACAAAGAGAGCCCGTGGCTAACTCTCCAAGGCAGACACCACTCAGGTCCCAGCTGGATTTGCCCTTCCATGAAGCCACTGTGTGCATTTCTCACCACTAAGCCCTTTGTAGGATAGAACTGTACTAGTGCACTCACTGTTTGCCTCTAGAACAACTTTGTTCTTACAGCCTGGCCTGGTGGCTGGACCGAACAGAAAGTATTTCTTCCAGTGTCACCCATGAATTACCAATAGCCCTTATATTGTATAACCATGGGGTGGAGGAACATATGCAGCACCTCCCCAATCTCCTCCATCTCTTGGGGGTTGGGGAGGTGGGTTTGGGTTTCCTCATGCATGAATATGATAGAAAGAAGAGAAATGGAGACAGTCATGCTTATTACCCTAAGGGTTAAAGGATCAGCGACTATGGCTTTTAGAAAAGACTCTTCCCAAAGAGAAAAAGTTCTTATACTCCAACTGTCACGAACTTTTCTAAAATTGCTCTTTATTCATAAATGACATGAAGCTGAAAGGGACAGCTGATGTGCTAGATGAAAGAACCTTACCCCACCAGATCATGGAGTGCTGGATTTTAAAAATCCAGGGGTGAATTGAACAAAATCAAAGAATGGTCCCAACTAAGTCAAATAAACCATGGCACAGAGCAGGAAGGGGAGAGAAATGGTTTAGCAGCAGTGCACACAAAATAGTCAAGATTTTCAATGACTTTAGTTTAACTTTATGATATAGTCATTAAAAAAACAAGCAAAAGTATTTGGTGCCACCATTAATAGATGTAGGAAGTCTAGAAAAGGGGAGCAGTGAGATCACTCTCTAATGAACTGGTTGGGACATGTCCATAATACTGTTTGTGGTATGGGCATGCTTCTTTGGAAAGGATACAAGAAAAAAAAAAGTAATTTTTTTGGAAAACAATGACCTGGATGAAAGAACTTAAAACCCTTGTATGAGAATGCCCAAGGAAACTGGAGATGTTTTGGCCTTTAGAAAAGAAAAAAAAATCCTTAAAGACAAAAAGCCCTGTCTTCAAACACTGGGAGGGTAATTAGATCTATTCTATCTATCTCCAAGGGCTGGAAGCAATATGGGTGGTAAAAGCTAGAGTGAGTCAGAATAAGGAAGGCTTTGGAACATTCAGTGCTCTTTAGAATGGGCTGGAACGGCGAAAGGAGCAATGAGCTGCTCGTCACTGTAGGGGTTCAAGCCAAGTCTGAATGAAATCTTACAGAAGAGATTCAAAAACTAGGTGCACAAAGAGCCTTGAAAACCTTTTGGATCCTTTTCCATCCCTGAAATGCTGTTTCTAACAATAAAGTTTTATGAGCACATACAATGTGGCAGATAGTGCGGATGCAGGCATGGATAAATCTCTGTTCTCAAAAAGTAAGACACCCCATGTCTTTCAAAAGTCCACAGTGGCCAGTGAAGAGGCTTGTGGGGGACAATACACAACTGATGGTAACATATGATGATGATGGCTCTAAAAGCCCCATTACCTAACGTGCCACTGGAGCTCAAGGGGGGGAGGGGTCATTCATTCCATCCTTCCTTCCACCTACCCCCTCAACTCCCTGTCTTCCCTTAATGTTTATAAGGTAGAAAATAGTGGTCAATGCTGGAGCTTTAAGTTCCTTTACCTTCCAGATCACTTTCTTTAAAACAGTCGTTCTCAAACTTTGGTCGTATCAGAATTACCTGGAGGAAATGTCTTACTTGAACCAGCCTGGATCTCCTTTATTAGTTCTCCAGGTGATTTTGATGCTTACCAAACTTTGCAAACCAGTGATCTAAATCCTCCAAAACCTGAGTTCAAATCCCAGCTCTCCCTCTTACTAGCCATGGGATTTTGAGTCAGTTAACTCTTCCTTGTCTCCTTCTGGGAAAATATCTTCTCAGGATCACTGTGACAATCCTGTGCAACCATGTATGAAGAGCACATAGCACAGCTCATGGAAAACAGAAAGGGCTTGAAAGGATGTAGTCACTGCTGTTATTATTCAGAAGACTGAATATATAGCTGGGCCTTCTCTCTGACCCGCCTCCCACTTCTTGCCAAAGCCAGTTTTCCAACAAAGTGGCGGCATTAGCAGACCACCTTCTCAGTGCAGCCTGAGAGGCTTCCTTCCATGGTCATAGTCATCTCAGTTGCCCCACAGGGACCCACTGTCCTCAACTCTCAGCTGCATTCCATCTCCCAACTCCTTCTAGACTTAGCCCCACAAACTGACAAGCATAGCGCAGGTCCTTACCAGACCTTGCTAGGTAGGTCTACAGACGGGGACGGTCTCCGAGGCTGCCATAACCAAGCTGTATGATTTAACTGAGTTACATGGAAGTTCTCAGTTTCTCACCTGTACAAGAAGGGAATTGGTCCAGAGGAGCTTCTCTATGGTCTCACCCATGGCATTTTAGGGATGCAAATGTTTGAATGAGACTCTTCCATACAGTACAATGCATTTAGCATGCATTGCTTTTCCTTAAAGCCACCGATGTCCATACATCATCGGAGCAATAAATATATACTGCACACATTTGGCAGGATCAGGGGGTGGGGACAGTACTATGCCATTGAGGCTACATGATATTTCTAATGAATCTTTCCAGCTCTAACTCTGACCTTGCCGTCCAGAACTGAGAAACAAACCAGGACTATAACCAGCACCCTAGTGGGTCTTCCTTGCCAGGGCAGTAAAGGACGTGATTTTAAAATATTCTGGAAAAAGGCACTAAGGCCCACTGGTCTGCTTCCTTGAGTTTGCTATAGCCAGAGGCAGGCTGAGAAGCAGCTCCCTCCTCACACTTACTCATCAAGAAGAGCTACAGCAGCCAAGGGGGTCTTCCCAGGCCCCTGTGGGAAACTGGCTGGAAGCTGATCACTGTCAGCCCAGCCAAGGGCCCCCTTTCAATCCAATTACACAGAGCCATGGTGGATTCCCTACTGCCTGCATCCTCCACTGACCCAAGCCCAAGATCGGTACTGAATAAAATTCAATTACCTTCTGTCTCAGGGTGAACCCCTCCACGAAAAGCAGGCCTTTTTTTCAGAGAAGTGAGGAGTAAAACCTAGAGCTGAGTCCCAAGCACTATTTACTCATTGAGCCAGTATTTATTATTCCATTCCTACTACATACTGGCACTGCTCTGGGCCCAGAGCACAGAAAGAGTGAACAGGAGTGTACCTTTGTGGAGTGGTACGTTCTGATGGAACTCGCCACGAGTCATCTCTCGGCCTGAACATACCAGGGTCTGAATCCTGTTCTGTCACTTTTTATGGGATAGAACTGGTGAGTTGATATCCCTGAGCCTCAATCTGTTTGTAGGTGAAGTGGGTCTAATAACGAAATCTACCTCCAAGGCTGTCGAAAGAATTAAATGATGTGTGCGAAAATAGTATTTTAGCTTCTGGCTCAAAATACAAGCTCAATGAATGTCAGGTGTTTTCCCTAATAAAAAAGGGAGATAAGCAGATGGGGCTATTGTCCAAAAGAAGAGGAAGGAAAAGACAAAATATGTACAGTTACCACTGGAGTTAGGAGCCGTAAGTCTTTGGTAAAGGAGAAGGCATTTTCCTGATCGCTATTGCCTGAGGTATCTCAGTCGGAGGCCTAATCATGGATCCTCAGAATGAAAGAAGCCTGAGAGGCCATCTGATTCACTCCCTTCATGTTAAAGAAAAGAAGCATAAGCCCCAGAGAGGTTTCTTGACTTACCCAAGGCAACACAACCTCCAGGGAAAGTAGCAGAGCCAGAAGGAACGAGAATGACGGCAGAAATCCCAGCTATGTGTTTCAATCCTGGTACCCACCAAACCTGCTTCTGACCTTGGGCAAAGGATCTAATGTCTTAGAGCCCAGGTTCTTCACCCATGATGGGTGCCTGGCATACAGTGGGACCTCTGGAAATATCGGTCTCCTTGCCTCCCCCCGCTCTTTGGGATTCCTTGGCCTCATTTCAGAGCAGTGGTGGCCAGGATCTAAGTCTCAGGAACCCCTTCACCGAAGGCATAAAGATCAGGACAGGTGGGAGAGAATGTGTGACAACGAAAGCATAGCAGGTGTCTTTTGAGGGGCTCTCCAGCACTGGGAGCATGCCTCTGAACAGTGTGGGGGACCAAGACTGGCAAAAGGACATCTTTTGTTTTAAAGTTCCCTGAGGCTGTCTTGACCTATGAAATGAAAACGTGTGGAAAGGATCAAATGAGCTAACTTAGAAGACTAGCTAATTTATACATGACTTACTACGTGCCAGGCACGGTTCTAAAGACTTGACATGCATGAGCTCATTTAATCTTCACAAGAGCTACGTGAAGGAGGTACATACTGTCCCCATTTTACAGATGAGGAGAGTAGGGCCCACAAAGAGATGGTAACTTAAACAGCACCTACTGTTCATACTGGGAGAAAGCCAGGATGTCAACCCAGCCATCTGGCTCCAAGTCTGTGCTCTAACCCAGGGGTGGCAGAGTTTTTCTGTGAAGGGCCAGATGGTAAGTCTTCCAGACTTGTCACGCCGCACAGCTACTCCACTCCGCCTTCGCAAAGCAGCCAGAGACAAAGCAGAAACGAAGAAGCGTGCCTGTGTTCTGATAAAACTTTATGAACACTGAAATTGGAATTTCATAAAATATGTGCATCACAAATTATTCTTTTGACTGCTTTCAACTATTTATAACGTGAAAAGCCATCTGTAGCTCAAAGGCCATACGGAAGGAGGCAACGGGCTGGAGTTAGCCCCCGAGCAGCTCAGGGAACCCTGTGTTATCCTGAGCTACCCTGCCTCACTTTGTAAACTCTTCCATGGAAAATGCCAGAAGAGTGACGGTCCCAGACTCAGTGGTCAGGAAGTGTTCATTCCCCTAACCTTCCCTAATCCCGGTCACCCTCCCAATCAATGCCTGTCCACGCGGAAAATGGCCGCGTTGCACTGTGTGCCCAGGAGAAGAGATGAGAAATGGGCCGTCACGTGGTGGACTGCACCTTCCTCAGGAGATACAGCCTGGCTGGCCCCAAAGAGGAGGAGAAGCTGGACACTTTAGGTCAGTGTGTCTCAAGCATTAATGTGTGTACACCGGACGTCTTGGTAAAAACCAGATTCTGACTCAGCAGGTCTGGGATGAGGCCTGAGCTTCTGCCTTTCTAACAAGTTCCTGCGTGAGGCCAGTGCTGTGGTTCTGGGGGCCCATCTCTGAGCAGTAACTTCTAGGGCAAACCCTCTGGTCCATCACACAAGTCAGACACAACAGTGCTGCGTCCTGACTTCGGGTTCAGAACAGCGTCCCTCAAGCCCGACTCCCCGGAGACGGGGCAGGGCTGAGGATAAATAATCAGGTCTGGTCTCTTAGGACAGCCCCGAGATGACGGAAACTGAAGGGGGAAGACACCGAGGGCAGAGATCAAGAGCGGGCAGAGGGCGGCTCCAGCAAAGGCCGTCAGTTGCTTCGGGCGACAGCACGCCGGGGCCTCCTCTGGGCCCTGGCAGACAGCAGCCCCTCCTCCTGCGCCTGCCAAGGCTCTGATGGACCGAAGCAAGAGGCCTATTTCCTCATCGGGCCTCTGAATAACTAGGGCACTTCCACAAGGTCACAGTTATTCATTTAAATTCCAGCTCTAATCAGCAGGCAGAGCCTGAGAAATTATCCCTTCTGAAGAGAGAGACTGTCACTGGAGCACCAGAAGCAGCCCCTTGTGGCTGGAGGGAGAGGCGCAGGGGGAGGGGAGGAGAGGGGTCTTGCACCCACAGGCCCCAGCACTGTTCCCTGCCTCCTAGATCCTTCCTCTACCCTGCCCTCTTCCTCATCTCCAACGGACTTGTTCTCCCCTTGGCAGAGAGTTCTGGAACACACAGGAAGAGGGAGAGAGCTGAGGCCATAGCATGGACCAGAGGGGCAGAGAGTGTCCACTCCTGACCCCCCAGGCAGTGCAGGGAGACCAGTGACAAATCCCAGGGGGCCAGAGGCATGAGATAAATGCCTGACAGGGGTCTCCTCCAGGCCAGCAATGGGTTACCTGGCCTTGGAGATGTCTCTTCCCCTCCCTGGGCCTCAGTTTCCTCCTCTGAAAAGTAAAATAGTTGTCTTCCTTGGAGAGGATACGCTCTGAGCTGCCTCAGGACCTTACAGACACACAATTCCCTGATATTTGTTCCCACGCTTTCTGCGCAACATTTTTGAGGCCCTACTATGTGCGACGCACTGCACAGAAAATGAAGCATGCAGACACTGATAAGCAGCACCCCTGGCCCACAGCTCTGTCTTGGAAATGTCGGGGTTTCAAAGAGAAAGAGCACAAGCTTTAGAGGCAGACGGACGTAAGATCCCGGTCTTGTACTAGCAGCTGGTGACTGTGGGCAGTTACCGACCCTCTCTGAGGCCTCTCTCGTGTGAGAGAGGACGGTAGCACCTGCCTGGGAGGGTTGATGTGAGGAATTAAATCAGAGCTGAGTGTCCCTCGCCTCCTTCACCACAACGGCCTGATGCTACTCCACTATCCTAAACCTCCCTCCTCAAGAAGGAGGAGGAGGGGCTGCGGGCCTTCCCACCTGGAAGTCCAGGGAGGTATGGCCTGCCCCTTTTCTCCTGGGTCTTTCCAGGACAGTCTCTCTGCACCCCCAGCCCGTCTCCTGGACCTTGGGGAAGGCGCCTCCTGCTGGCTCCCATCGCCAACTGCGTCTTCCAGGAGGCTACTTGTCACCTATCCCCTCCGCACATAAAATTAATCAATCGTCCGTCCCTCACAGTCTTCCCGCGGCCCCTGAGTAAACAGTTACATTAGCTCATAAAATCCCCAATTTGTCTTCCTGTGAGGAAGGGGAAAAAAACTCAGAGAACCACTCCAGGCATCTTGTTTCAGAGCCGCGACCCTGCTGGCTCCGTGTTGCCCGGCCAGCAGCTCAGAGAGGCGGGGGGCAGCCCCTCACCTCAGCCTGGGCCGGGCTGCTCGGCCACCTCCCGCTCTGTCCTGGGCCACGGGGAAGGGTTCGGAACTAGTGATCCGCTTCAGGCTCAGAAACCACAAAAAGCAAGGGGTTGGGGTGGGGAGATATAGGATTGGCCATCAGCTCTTGACACCTCAAGGGCAGCAGAGTGCCAGATATGGAATCAGGCTGGAAGCCCCTCTTGGCCCAGCTCCTTGATGGCTGGGTGACCTCAACACGTCACTTAACCTCCTGGCCTCAACTTCCTCAGCAGAAAATGGGGCTCAGTGGACACACCTCAGAGGGTTATTAAGAGAATACAATGAGAGAATGGCTATGGAATTGGAATGGGGCTGTGTGGGGCTACTTCCAGTTGCTGTGATTTGAGGGAGGGTCACCCACTGACCTCCACCCCTCTGGAAAGACATACAGGAGCCTGTGTGTCGCTGCATTTCACTCCGCCATACTGTTTCCTCCAGGACCAGTAGGCGCCTTTGTGAGAATTACAAGAAGGCACCCTCCCCGCCTACCCCTGGTCTGAGGCAGCCCCAAGGTGGCAGGTTTGGCAAGAGGAATGCAGCCGGGATTTTAGCCCTCACTCATTCCCACAACACACACAAGCCAACGTGGGGACCCCGGGTCACATCTCTGCCAGGAGCCAGGAGAGGAAGAGGGGTTGAGCCAAGTGGTACTTTTACAAACAAAACTTGAGGTGTTGGGCTCCTACCTCACCAACTTAAGGTGTTTCAGAAAACATCACCTTAACAGGGAGGCCTTTCCTGAGATTCCTCTGTAAATTAGCAACTTAATTTTTAACAGTTTCATTTTTCTCCCCAGTGCTCATCACCACACTCTCATCCAATATATATAATATATGCATATATGTAATATGTATAATATGTGTGTGTATATACAGTTCTTTAGTTGTCTTTCCTTGAGTAGAATAAAAGATCCATGAGAATAAGGATTGTTTTCTGTTTGTCCACTGTTTTATTCCCTAGTGCCTAAGGAACAGGTACTAATAGTACCTGGTATACAGTAGGTTCTCAATAAGTATTTGTTGAGTAAAATATTATTAAATAGAAAATTAATCTAATGGAATCTGCCTAGGAAATGCTGTCCTATGCATCACTTAGAACACCATTTATTTTCAGAAGTAGGGTGTGGACAGAAGAAAACAAAGACAGGGAAACCGTATTAGCTAGGAGATAGCTGTATTATTATTTTATGTTATGTAATATATCATATAGATCAATGGTCAGAAACCCTACTTAAGTCTGGTTGATTCTTTTAGATAGTAAAAAAAAAAAAAGGATAAATTCATTTGGAAAAAGGACTGCTAATAATGAAAACACCATATTATCTCTAAAGAAAAATAGACAATACTCCCATTAGGAAATGTTTACAAGACCTTCAATTGCTGAGAATTTTCAGTGATGGAATTTTCAGTGTGTTCCAATGGAGTGTGCATGGGCTTTGGAGTCCCAGAGTCCGAGGTTCAAATCCCAGTGCTACTGCTAATGAGCCCTACAACCTTGGGCAAATGGCTGAACCTGCTGGCCCTCAATTTCCACTATATTAAAAGGGATATAACAATAACTATGCTTTATATCGATACTATAAGAATTCAACATTAAAAGGACTAAACAAGAAAATGTATGTGAAAATAGCTGAGAATGATGATATTCCCTTCTTATTTGGTAGAGTTAATTACTCCTCTTAACTCAAAATTCTATCCAGTTTAGAAAAGTCTCCAAATCATTCTAAGTCATCTGACACTTTTTATCCATATATGGTTGTATCCTCTCATATGAGCCTGTGTGTGTGTACATATGTGTGTGTCTGCACACACAGACAATGCTTACAATTAGAACTCTGGATGAGTATGCATTTTAACAAAAGAAATGCACAATTAGCATAAGAATGGTTCTTCCATTTTTTCATTGACAAAAACCATTCCTCTTTTTTTTTTGTTAATACAGTGAGCATGTATTAGTTACATAACCATTTAAAAATTGCTAATTTCATTGTGGGGTGGGGAGAAAGCCATTTCTTAGAATAAAAAGAAAGAAGACTTCTTTCACCCACATATTTTCCATGCTAAGTATGTCATAATCTTCAACTTTTAACCACATGAAGCTATAGAAGATAAGTAGATCTATGTATAAGCAAAAATGCTCATTAAATTGGAGAATTCATATCTTAAGGATATCTTTAAAAAATATTTCCAAAAATGCTCATTTTCTACTTCTTTGATTCACCTAGATATGTTAATCAGAAGGAGGTGACTGTATCAGCATGGGAACCACATTCCTTTGGTTTTAAAACGGTTTTCAAAACCAATATGAACACATCAATTCAAGGCATTTCTTCTCAACCCAAATCAATGAAAATGCAATGTACTTATATCTCTGTTCTGTTTAGAGTCCCTAGAAAAAGGTCTCACTCAAAATCAAACCATGCATAATCTGGCAGAGGGGAAATTTCCACGGCAGCTGTGCAAACACAGAGACTCACCTGGACCTTGACTGACATCTGTGGCAGCATTTTCAAAGAGAGGGAAAGGTAGAGGAGAGAAAAGGGGAGAAAAAAGAAGAAGAGTGTTAGAAGCACACACACACACAGTGCAATGTGCCCTTGCATGACTATCATGTTCATGCAAGACCCCAAATGTACTCAGCTTCTGAGCACTTAGTTCTACCTTCACCCAAAAACCACCCATGCAAGCCGAGGGACCGAGCTCCCTTTCCACTGTGCATGTAGCAAGAGAGGTGACTTTCACATCTGTCCAGAAAGATACCATCCTGGAATCAGATACAGCTCTGAAGAGCCAAGCACACTGGAATCCTGCAAGAATATTGGTTAAAATATTCTGGTTGATTTCTGCATAACACCACCCAAGCAAATCCTCCTCGCCTCCAGATACAGAACACTGGACATGATGTCAAGCAAGTTTCCCTGCAGAGAGAGAAAATAATAAACCTCTTCCTTGAGGAACAAAGAAAAAGTGGCATGAGAATTAAGAGCAAGTTGCAGCATTATTTACCATATAGGACTGAAGGACAGAAGATAACAAAACATTTATAATCCCCTCCCTCTCCAGTATTTCAGTGACCATCCTTCATCACAGACAGCAGTGTGTATGTGGGAGATTGTATGTGAGGAGAACATTTGCCATACAAATTGAAATTCTACCTCCCCCTTTAATTTTTCTTCTTGCTTTTCACCCAATCATTAATGACAGGAATTGCCATTTGAAATGACTTTTGACAACTACAAATAAACCTGCAGCCCTAGGAAGGTTGACATTTGAATTAAGCCAATGAACTTTCAAAAAATGAAGAGCGGTTCACTCCCATCATCTTCATGAACACAACCTCCTCCTCCTATCCTCAAATGTAACATAGAATGCTGCTGAGAAGCCAAATCAAAAGCTTTGTCAAAATCTCTAGACCCAACCTGAAAGGCTATACCTCAGCTGAGGAGATGGCTGCTTCAGGAAACCACTGGCCATCCCAGCAATCCCGGGTGACTCACTCAGAATCACGGAATGGTAGACATGGGATAACCACAGACATCATCTAGCTTAATTCATTTTAAGATGGGGGGATGAAAGAAGTTGGGAAACTTGCCCAAGGACACACACTTAGTTCAGGTACAGAGACTACATAAGACTCTAGACCTCTTGAATCCCACCCAGTTCAACATTTGCTCAATGGAAACCCAGGTCCCTCAGAGGCATATAGGACCCAAATTGAGTTCGTAGGCTAAAGTGAATACCCTGGAACCATGGGGGAGACCCTCTCAGCTACCCTGTGAGTGAGTCATGGGTTTTATCTACTGTGCCTCTAATTTGCTGCAATCAGATTTGTAAAGTTTCGGCAAGATCCATAGGGACTAGAGCTCTTGGCCCAGGAAAATCCAGGTGCTGACCTAACAGAGCTGTGCTCCCACATTCAGGAACCCACAGCAACAGCTAAGCATTTCTCCAGCCCACACCCTGAATTCCCTATAAGCTGTATCTGCCCAAAGAGACTTCTAGAGCACTCTGAATCATTCCTCAGCCACACCCCCGTTCAGATTTTCTGGTGAGTTGTTTGAGATTCAAGAGTAGAGTGGCAGCAAGAAGAAAAGTGGCAAAATAGAAGAGGTGGAAAGGGAAAACATTCTGTATAAATAACTAAGCAGGGCAATTAACTGTGACTGATGGATTGCCTAGAATAGTGGTCGTTAAAATACCCTTTCATTAAACAGGATATCAAACTATTTACATGTGGTGGAGTTCAGCGGTGGAACTTTCAACACTGTTGTTCTTGGAAACATGCTCTTTGGAGGCGCCAACACCCAAGGGAGGCCAGGTATCATGAAACTCCAACATTCTTTCGATAGTAAGTTGCCCGTTTGAACACTGTGTTTATGATCTTAAACTCTGGAGATGGACAGATCTGGGTTCGAATCCCTGCCTACTGAATGGCTGTGGGTGAATCACTGAACTTCTGAGTTGTTTTCCTCAGCTATACAATGCGAAGAGAACAGAACCTCCCTCATGGAAGTATTACGAGATTAAATACTTTTAAAGCATTTAACTCAGTACAAGGCAAACACTGTATGAATATTAGCTGTGCTGATTGTTACCATTTTGAATGACCACAGACAGAGTTACCAAAAAGTGTTGACCAGAAGACTCCCGGGAAACACTAAGAGCCTACAGGAACTAAGGTTCTGTGTGTGTGTGTGTGTGTGTGTGTGTGTGTGTGTGTGTGTGTGTGAGAGAGAGAGTGAGAGAGAGAGAGAGAGGTTTCAGTTTAGCTCTTCTGCTTATGAATGAAGGGGTCTGTTCCGGCCCTCCCCTCTCTTGGGTCTTTTTCCTCTCATCCTACCCCTCAGTGGGAATTGGGGCACGGAAGAGTTAAAAGGTTGTAGGAGAACAGGAACAGGGGTCCAAAAAAATTCCATTCCCTCCTGAAGCTTTAAGTGGCCTCAGTTCCAGCCCTGAGCATAAATCTTATAGCATCTCTTCTTGCCAAAGAGGGGCAACGAGAACACCAAGAAAAACCTCCTTCAGTGAGGGGTCGGGGTCCAGGCTCAGTTTCTAGTTGTGTCACCGAGCTGGAGGCAGTTCTGAGCATTGTGTCCAACGTGAAACAGAGACACATAGTGCACCTGGCCCCTGGCCCAAGAAGCAGTGAGTAATCCGAATCTCCATATTCAATTCTGACCAACAGAATGAAATGGCAAAGCCTGATGGAGGCAGGGGGGATTCAGAACCTCAGCCATATTCATCCGTTATACTGTCTGTCCATTCTTTACCCCTTCTTTGTGTTACATGTCCCAGCTATTTTTGGGGAACCCCTTTCCGACCCTTAATCCATGTGGCTTGGTGGAGATGACCCCACCTTAGTCCAAGTGCGGCCAAGTGCCTCAGGCCGGGTCATAGGAATTGGCACAGAGAGGGAGATCACAACTGGATTGCCAGGATTCAGGCTCTGGGTCTACAGGCTATGTAGACCTTGCGTCAGTTACTGAATCTTTCTGTGCTTCAGTTTTATCATCTATAAAATTGGTATGATAATAGTTCCTACCTCCTAGGGTGGTTGTGAAGAGCTTGGAACAGTACCTACATTTAGAAAGCCCTCAACATTAGCTAGTAATTTTACTGCCTTCGTAGATGAGAGGACGAGGGTGTTAAAAGTTTTTCCTGTGGTCACATAGGCAAGGGACGCTGATCCAGGACGCAGCTGCGGGTGTTTCTGACTCCATGCCTTGCTGCTGTCCCACTTCCACGGCCACCATCCCCAGAGCTCCCCCCTGTGCTTACTAATGATCTTCAGCCTGGAGTCTGTGTTGGGGGGAGCAGCACTGAGCCCCAGGACTGGTCAGAGGAAAGAAAAATATGTAAATGTGTGTAACTATATCGATTTTTAATGGAGAAAAAATGGGGGCAAACTGCAGAAGAGAAGTTGACGACTGGCTAAGATTGACCCCGGAGAGGTGGCATCCTCACCCATACCAGCACTTTCTCTGCTCCCCCCTACTGTTTCCTTTTCTCACACTGCTGGGCCTGTAGTTTTCCAGAGCACCACTGCATTTAAATCTATATTCTATTTTCTCTCCTAGAAAATAGGTCAGACCCAAGACAGAGTTCACCAGGTGGGGTCCCAAAAGGTTTGATTGGGCCTCGCCTCCAGGAGGCTGGCTCTGCAGCCTGCCCCACACTCCCCAGAGCTTTTCCGGGGGTGTGGGGTGTGTGTTTGTATGTGTCTAAGTAGCGAGTGGGGGGAGCTCGGACTCCTCCCTTGTGAAATCATGTAGTCCAAATGAAGGGGAAGGCAGGGGGCTCCCTGGCTCTCTCTCTTCTATAAACACAACAGCAGCAGAAGGAGGGTCCCTCCTTCTTCCCCATGGTTAGAAGAACCGGATCTCCCCCAAACTACAGGAACATGTTTCCTTTTTGAACTTTAAAAAAGTGTGTTGATGTTATGCACTTGTGGTTGAGGTTATTGTTGAATACAGGATATATGTCTGTGGTGTACCGAGTGGAGGTGGGAATGCCCTAATTTTCTTCTTCCCTGGTTCTGATGCTGAAGATAGTAGGTGAAGGGTGGCAGCTGTGGGCAAATCCTTCCTCTCCTGGGTTGCTGCCCCAATATCTGCTTTAAGCATGGCATTCCTAACAGAGGTAGCCAGAATTTTTCAGCCAGATTGGGCCAGAATTTGTTTTCATCATAAATTTTTTCCACCAAGATCTGCATGAGTGCCAGAGCTAGGGGGACAGAAGGAGGAAGGTGCAAGGTCATGAGAGCCAGTCCTCAGACCTAGTCACAATAGAAGTAACTAACACTAATTGAGCAGGTCCTGCCTGTAGCGTGTGCACATGCTGGCCCCTAGACTGAATGGTCTTTGTCAGGCATTTAGAAGACAGTTTCTCATTTTCTTTTGGTATCAGCTCAAATATTACTTCCTCAGAAAGACCTTCCTTCACCACCTTCTCTAAAAGGGATCCTTCCCTGCCACGTACCCTGCTTTTCCTTCCTCAGGGCACTAATCACTATTTGACATCACAGGATGGGTCTCTGCTTTTATTGTTTATAACCCCCTTTAAATACAAGCTTCACGACACTAGTCTTGTCTGTTTCATTCACTGCTTTTATCACCAGTGTCTAAGCTGAGTCTGGCCTACAGTAGGTGCTCAGCAACATGTACTGAATGCTTAGTAGATCATCTTAATTGATACTGGTATCTGCATTTACAAACAAGAAAAGTGAGGCTCAGAGAAATTAAGACACATGACTATGGACAGAGGGACAGAGCTGGTATTGGACTCTGAGTCTGTCTTAATACCTACTAATTTAACAACACCTGTTTTCTCTTGTGCGGCCCTCATGATCAGGTGGGTTGTCCCCATGTGGTAACAAAGACAAAACCTGGCAGCACTGGAGAAGAGAGAGCAGCTGATTTCCTGGTAATTCTGGTAAAATTCCCTGGGAAGGCTTTCACTGATTTAGCTTAGGTCATGTGTCTGTTCCTGAGCCAATTCCTGTATCCAACATCACATGTCAGGGTAAATGTAGGGATAAAATGGGATAATGTCTACATATCCCTGACACAAAGCACTACCAACTCATAATAAAGTTCGCATTTATTGAATATTCTCTGGGCTGGTACTAAATGCTTTATATATCTCATCTTATTCAATTCTCACCCAAACCCTAACAGATAGGAACATTATTCATCCTGTTGTACAGATATGGAAACTAAGACCCAGAGAGGAGGCTCTATCTTATTAATATCTCCCATACTCAGAGTAGCGTAACCAAAAGGGTCAAGCAATATTTCTGAATAAAAGAGCAAACCAGGACAGGTACCATCTAACCCATCAAGCTACAAATTAGCGATAGGAATATAGGCCATCTCACAAAAGTGACAAAAAGGCACAGCCAAGGGCAGAGGGAAGGGGTCAAATGCAACAGGCCTGGCCAACTGGAGTCCTTGCCTGGGCGGTATGCTCTGCCCCTTCTGCAGCTATATCCTACCCCAGGATCTAAGGAGTCCACAGGGCCAACTAGATGTTCGCACCAAGAACCAGCAATACCTGCCACTAACTCCTCTGCAGAGTACCCTCAGGTACTCAGAATTCCTTGCCCAAACTGCCCCAAATTCACCGGGGTCCATTCTCCCAAAAGCTGACCAATCCACCGATGTGTGTAGGACACTGGTGTCAAGAAATGGCCAAGGGAAAGCAATTTACAAGAATTGTGGACTTCGACAGGCTGGGGTGTCCACACAAACATCCACAAGGATCTTCATGGTGCTGTACGTAGAGAAAAGGGAGGCTGCCCACTGGGAGGCAGATGCCCAGATATGTTCTGGCCCCAGGCCCACGAGCATCAGGTCAAGCCTTCAACTGAGGAGTACCTCCGACTACAACATTAAGAGAGAGAGGGGAAAAAAAGGTATGCAGTGGATCTCTCCAATGGCCTGTCCTTTCTTACCCCTGGGGAGAGTGAGCACAAGGTTCTTCCCTCTACTTCAGGAACAAATACAGAAACAATCTTGTTAGCTGAGCTAAAGCAAACTTCCAGCAGTAAAGCGGCTGGGTTTTCTATGTTCTGGGGCTCCTTCCAGCTTTCGGTGTCTGAGCTCTTCAAACACAGGAAGAGATGTCTCTCCACAAAAGGCCAGGTGGTATTAGCTTCATCCCCAACACAGAGCCCATTTATCTGCCTTTGTAGAAGACTGAGCCCCCCACCCCCACCCCAGCCCTGATGCTGTTTGCTTTTGTTCTTTGATCCTAATAACTCCAGCTTGCAAGATGGAGTAGAGAGGTAGCTGCTATGTCAGGTGCCAGCCAGCCTGGGAGGCAGAAGCAGGGAGAGGAGCAGCTGCAAAACAGGAAGGAACATGGACGGGACAACCATGGGCTGGGTCACTACTGTGCCCAAATACCTTAGGGGCTCTAACATCCTTGTAGTGGCTCTGGCTTGAGAAAGCAGAGCTTGAGTGACAGCTGGGGGAAGAAGGAGTCCACTTGTTACACGTGCAAACAAACATCCGCTCAGATGACAGGGTTTGGTTTGGTTTGGTGAATGCTTTAGGGATTTTGAGCATAGACATGGAGGTAAGGCAATCTGGGGTTTGAATCCTGACTTTACTACTAGTTACTACAAATATTTTTGTCAAATTGCTTAACTTGACCTTCCACTTTGGCCACATGGAAATAATGGCAGTGGAGTCAGTTCTGCTAGAAGCACATGTACATTCCCAAAAAGTCACCACACGGTGCAAAACCACACAGTAAAAGACACAGAGCTAATGGGGAAGATGAAGCTGGGGTATGACACCCCAAAACCTCATCAGTGACCCATAATGGAAGATAAGAACCAGTTTTACATGTGTTAAATGGTTGAGAAATATATAAATACTACAATCACTAGAGCCCTCGGAAAAGACTTGAAGTGTGCTTGTGGAAGCAGGAAGCTTGTGAGTTGTTGCCAAGTAGTGAGAGGAGGCTGTTCTGATGTTGGACAGAGTTGTAACACCAGATGTGCCTGGGTGTGGCTCACAGCACACGCGGCAACTGAAGGAGCAAGTGTGCTTTTGAGGTGTGTGCATTTTGTGTATTTCTACACAACCTGCTCACCTGACTGTAGTTTTCAGCCTTTACCTAGTGTTTCTTGTGGACAAAATCATGCATGATCAAAGGCAAAATTATTATGCTCAAATCGTTCCCTAATATATCAATCGCATTGGAACAAATTTGCATTTTCAAAACAATCTTTCTAGCAGAACTGACTGTACCTAATTTACGTGACTGTTATGAGGGTCAGATGAGATGATCCATATAAAGATCTCAGCACAACACCAGGCACAGAGTAAATGTTCAATAAATACTTACTGAAATTGTAATTATGAATGTCTCTGCGGGCTTGTTGATAAACCCCTTGTAAACTCAAAGTGCCAAGTTGAGCTTCCATCCAGCTGTTTAAGCCTTGCAAACAAAAGGCATCTCTAGCTAAATAGTACTTCCCAGTGTTAGGCCAGGAGGCTGGCACCTGCAAGAGGCTCCCACCCAATAGGCTTTAGAAAAGGCCTCACAGCAGGTGGGCAGAGCCAGGAGCTAGAGCCTAAATGCCAACTTCGTAGGTAAAGAAAATGGGTATCTTCCTTCCCAGATGAGCACGACCCACCAACAGAAGTACACACCTGCATCCCGCACAACACCAGGAAATCGGGAGACAGACTGACCTAAGTCAGAGGATGTCCCGCATCTTGGTAGGTTAGAGAGGAGTGCATCACAGGAGGGAAAAGAAATCAGTCAATCCTCATGGAAAAACAGCTGAGATGCAGACAACTTCAACTTCCCTGCCTCCTGCCAATAGCACAGGGGTTAAGAGGCAGGGTCTGGAGTCAGGAAGACTTCAGTAGAAATCCTGGCTCTTCCACCCACTGTATATGAGCTCAGCCATGCTAACTACCCTCCCTGAGTCCTAACTTCTCCATCTGTAAAATAGGGAAAGTCTACTTATCTTGTGGGGCTTCTGTAAAGGCTCTAAGGAGCTAATTATGCAAAGGCACTGGGAGGGTGTCTGGCACAGAGGAAGTACTAATCAATATTAACAAATCATCATCATTACTTGACACGAGTGGTTTCCAAGAGACCAAGGATCTGCCCTCTTTCCAAGAATTCCTTGCTCTCTGGAAAGACTAACTCCTTGGGTTTGTGCCAATTGGAAGAATGATCTGGGAGAAGCAAGTCAGACTTCTCAGCAGAGTGCATTCAGCAAATTTTGTAATTCAGTACAAAGGGCCTTGGAAGGGAAGCCACCACCCCTGCCCCCCACTCCTCTGTATGGGGTGCTGTTATGTGCAGGAAAGAGCCCTGCCTTTGAAATCCGAAGCCCTGATTTGTTTTTTGTTTTCCTAAATATTTTTGTTGTGGTGGTAACACACACATAAAATCTACCGTCATTACCATTTTTAAGTGTATAGCTCAGTGGCATGGGTACATTCACACTGTTGTGCCGTCGTCACCACCATCCGTCTCCAGGACTCCCTGCACTACGCAAAACTACAACTGTGTTCCCATTAAACAAGAACAGCCCACACGTCTTCCCCCAGCCCCCCACAACTACCTTCCTACATTCTGTCTTTATGAATCTGACAACTCCAGGAACCTCCTGTGAATGGAATCATACAGTATTCATCCTTTTGTGACCAGCCTCTTTCACTAGCATCACATCCTCAACGTTCATCCATGCAGTGTGCATCAGAATTTCCTTCCTTTGCAAGGCTGAATAATATTCCATGGTACGTCTACACTACACTTTGCTTAGAGAAGCCCAGGTTTTGAGCCCTGACTTTCTAGCCTAAGTGTGACCTTAAGCAACTCACGGCCCTCCCTGAAGCTCTTTTCATTATCATAGCTAGTATCAAAAAGATTAAATAGGGCACCTATTCACAAAGATATTATAAAAGAAACTTAAAAATATGACACAGAAGTGCATTCATTGTCTGTTATAATCTCTGCTGTTTAATGAAGGCCTCCTATATGGCTGGCACCTGTGGCAGCATCGTACACATACATACACACCTATATATGTATATATGACTTCTTTTAATCCGATATAGATACTGTTGTGATCCCCACTTAAAAGACAAAGAAACCAAGGCTCAGGAAAGTTAATATGCCCAAGTTCACTTAATTCATACACAGTGGCCAGGATCTGAACTCAAATTTCTCTGAATTCAGTCTTTTTCTTTCCCATACTTCCATCCATCCATTCCCAATTATTTCTTCCCTCACTGGACAACCACCCAAATCTAGATCCTGGGGACATGGGGGGAAATATCAAGAAACTGGTGTGGGCTTGCCAATTCCAGTGGCAAGAATTGCTGGTTATTAGTTAAGGACACCATCAAAAAAACAAAAAGACAACACTGGATGGAAGAAGATATTTGTGAGTGATATATCCAAGAATGGATTAATATCCAAAATATATAAAGAACCTATATAACTTAATACTCAAAAACAAGCAATCCAATTAAAAAAACAGAGGACCTAAACAGATGTTTTTCCAAAGAAGATATACAGATACATGGCCAACTGATGCCTGAGAAGATGCTCAGCACTAGTCATTAGGGAAATGTAAATCAAATCCACAATGAAATATCACCTTACACCTGTCAGGACAGCTAGACTCAGAAAGACAAGAAAAAAACAAATGTTGGCGAGGATATGGAGAAAAAGGAACCCTTGTGCACTGTTGGTGGGAATGAAAACTGGTGCAATCACTGTGGAAAATGGTATGGAGTTTCCTCAAAAAATGAAATACCACATGATTTAGTAACTCCACTACTATATGTATACCCAAAGAAAATGAAAACACCAATTCCAAAAGATATGTGCACTCCTATATTTACTGCAGCAATATTTACTATAGCCAAAAGATAGAAGCAATCCCAAGTGTCCATCCATAGATGAATAGATAAAGAAGATGTGGTGTCTATACACAATGGAATATTACTCAGCCATAAAAAAGAACAAGATCTTGCCATTTGTGACCACATGCATCCACTTCGACTGTATAACGCTAAGTGAAATAAGTCAGAGAAAGACAAATGCCTTATGATTTCATTCATACAAGGAATTTAAAAAACAAAACAAAGACACACAAAAAAAACACTCCTAAGTATAGAGAACTGGTGGTTCCTAGAGGGGAGGTGTGGCAGGGGAAAGGGTGAAATAACATAAAGGNGAAAGACAAATGCCTTATGATTTCATTCATACAAGGAATTTAAAAAACAAAACAAAGACACAAAAAAAAACACTCCTAAGTACAGAGAACTGGTGGTTCCTAGAGGGGAGGTGTGGCAGGGGGAAGGGTGAAATAACATAAAGAGGATTAAGAATACACTTACCCTGATAAGCACTGAGAAATGTATAGAGCTGTGAATCAGTATATTGTACGCTTGAAACTAATAGAAGAGTGTATATTAATTAGACTTGAATAAAAAGAAGGAGAGCCATTAAATATACTAGAGTATCCATGACATCCGGCTCCATATTTCAGAGAAAGGATTATAAGTTGAGGCAACATACCCAGAACAGAATTCCACAAAGATACAACATCCAGCAAAATGTGCATAGGAATTCCTTGCCAACAAGAACGTAAAAAATTGTAGTCGAGTGATAAATTTAGAAACAAGTGAATTAAACAAAAATAAACAAGTCTCTCTAAGGCAAGACTTCAGAAAGCCTAACTTACACTAACACACACTGTGAAGTCCGAGAGAGGATACAGTATGTGGGTTTACAAAGGTTTTTGAACACCAGACACTTCTCCCTCTGTAAAATAGCTAGTAACATCTCATGGAATACAGTGTGAAAAAGGCTGGCTGTGAGGTTCTCGGAACAGCTGGGTAGGCTTTCATTTGCCATAAGCCTTTATCCTCACCCCTTCTGTTCCCATAGAGAGCCCTATGTCGGGTTCAATTGGAAATAGCTAACATTTATTGACCGCTCATAAGGACCAGATACTGACTTAGGCACTGGAGACTCCAAGAACAACTGCCCAGGATGCAGTGAGTAGTAAATCTAATAAGCCAAGAGAGGAGATAAACATGATAGGGTGGCCCTATATGGCCTGTTATTGCCCTTAGAACTAATACAGGATTTAGGGTTGACAGAGAATGCTTCAAAGTTGTTTGGTGGAGAAACCTTGAAGTGGTCCCCAGAGGATGGACAGCAACAATTAAGTGGAGAGAACATTTCATCATAACTAGCCAGTGGTTATATTGAAACCCCTGGGGGTGGGGCTCCCTGGGAGGCATGGTGGCATGTAAGCTTTGAGCTCTAACCAGCCCTGCTATTTATTATGACCTTGTATAAGTTGCTTAAGCTTCATCTGTAAAATGGGGGTTATTATATTAATTCATATTTGTCAGGAGGATCAAAACAGGCAAAGGCATCTAAAATGCCTAATGTTCAGCATGCATTCATTCCATTTTCTTTGGGGACATTTTTGGAGTAATATGTTAAAAAAGAATTTGAGGCTGCATATGGGTTTGGAAAAAAAAGGAGGTCATGACTGATTAGCAGTGTCTGCCATGGGCTTCAGGAGGGGGTCACATATTGGCTCGTTAGCTGGAGATTTTTTTTAAAAGATTTTATTTATTTATTTGACAGAGAGAGAAAGATCACAACCAGGCAGAGAGGCAGGCAGAGAGAGAGGGGGAAGCAGGCTCCCTGCAGAGCAGAGAGCCCGATGCGGGGCTCAATCCCAGGACCCTGAGATCATGACCTGAGCTGAAGGCAGAGGCTTAGCCCACTGAGCCACCCAGGTGCCCCTGGAGACTTTCAACTAAAGCCTTTCCTAAGAGTTCCTGCCCTGAGAAAGGGAGTTCCTAGTGACCTGGGAACCTCAGAAAAAGCAAGTAGCCATAAGGCTCACTACTAAACCCCATCTACTTTTCTCTTTCCATTAAACACTCTCCTGTCTTTCATTTTCAGAAAATCAGCAAGGTTGACTTCTTCCCTGGAAAAGCAGAGTATGTTGTGATGTGAAATTAGTACAGTATCTGCTCTGCACCTAAAAGAACCATTTTTGAATCTGAGAACCATGCACGTAACCTAATTAATACCAGTCCTATTCTAAAGGGTCCAACAAGATCCTGCAGGCCCCAGCAGAAGAAACTCAGAAGGCCAGGCAGGGTGGCAGTCCACTGCCAGGAACCACAGAGATCATCAAGCAGAGGGGGAGTTCCCAGAAGGAATTTCGGATTTTATAGATCAAGTAATGTGCCTTTTGAGTTAAATTATTATTATTCATCACCATTTTTAATCTTTTAACTTCTGTGGTACGACAGTTCAAGAAGCAGTAAGAATACTAAAAAGGGGCTGTTTGTGTGATCTTTCAGAGAAAACAGAATAGGAGAGACATAGAGAATTTTAGAAGTGGGAGAATTCTCTGGTGTCAAGCAGAATCTGTTTTACAGGTTCATTGCATTGACACGTATCCAAAGCACGTACCCGTGTCTGAAGGACTGGGCTAGGCATTGGGGGATGGCAGGTGAACAAGACAGAGCTGGGGCTTGCACTCTTGGAGCTTCAGGTCTAGCTGGGGAGATGGGCCACAAATAATCGGACCATTAGTTATTTCATCATAATTGTGATCCGTGCGATAAAGTGTCACAGGATCCTTTGAGGCTCAGATGAGAGACACAGACCCAAGACCAGGTCATTGACATGTCCACCCAGCTGGACAACGTTGACACTAAAACCAGAATTCAGTCATCCGCATCGCAGTTCACTGCTGTTCCCACTGCTCTGTTCGCACTGCGCCACCAGTGCCCTGACAGGAGAGCTGGGAGAACAATCCGGCCCTGAGAAGACAGGGGTGGCAACAGGAGGGGAAAGCAAGTGGCCACATCTCTGCGGCTTTCATAAAGGAACAAGAGTGGGCACCTGGGTGGCTCAGCTGGTTAAACACCTGCCTTCGGCTCAGGTCATGATCCCACGGTCCTGGGATTGAGCCCTGCATCAGGCTACCTCTCCCTCTCCCCGTGCTTGTGCTCACTCTCGCTTTCTCTGTCTCTGTCAAATAAATAAAAACTTAAAAAAAAAAAAACAAAAACCAAGAGCATGAACTTGAAGATTCTGCTGTCTCCCACTCACTCATGCTTTGCAGCGGTGGAAAATGGTTTCCACTACCCTATGGTGGGGGCCTAAATGCTACAGGCTTCAACAGTCAGGACAACAAGGAGGGGAGAGAAGAGCCTCCCCCAAAACCAATTAGAAGGGGCAGAGAATGGGGGGTATAGACCCACCGCACAGGCTGAGCTCTAATCTATCCGCTGTACTTTGCTTGGGAATTAATCACGCAAATCCCTAGATAAATCTGAAGCCATTATTAGACAACACTAATATCTCCCTTAGAGTAATCCAGACAAACACAGCAAGAGAGGGGAGAGTCCCGAGTGGCCAGAAACCAGACCGCTTTCATGTTCACACGCATCTGCACAAGAACACATGCATGGGCACTGCCCCCCACTCCTCGCCCCCAAGCCCAGATGTCAGCTTCCCAAGAGCACCATGGGCCTCTGCCCTGACTGCTTCAGGCCAGTGGGGTGAACTGAAAGATGGAAGAACCAGGTCTGGATTCCCTCCCCTCCCCAGCTCTGCCACTGACCTAATTCTCCACAAGAGAGGATTTTTCCTTTTTGCTCCTGCTTGTTTGTAAATCATGCAAGCCCAGTGCACACACAGCTTAAGGCGGGCCTTGCTGGGAAGTGGGGAGAAGTCAAGAAGCTTCAAAATGTGGCCCCAGCTGCCATTTCTCAGAGAGTTGGGCTGGTGGAAGGTCTGTTAGGCTCAGAAGAGGGACTGAAAGGGTAGGAGGAGGAAAGGCGCCATTAAGCTCGTCCCAATCTTAGATTCAGACTCTGTCCCTCACTGAACTTGTGGAGTTGTATATGCTAAAGTAACCCAGCAGAACTCTGCCATGAACTTGATGTTTGACCTTGAGTGGGTTTCTTAATCCTTCTGGATCACTGGTCTCTTTATGCTGCACAGGATATTTGGACCCTGGATTTTTGACCCTTCAAGTACGTTTTAGACCTACTTAAAAAAAATCATTAGGAAAGAGGCTGACTTTTGTTGTAGGAAGATGTGAGCCTTCGAACTGCAAAAATTGACCTGGAAAAAAAAAATCAGACCTGTCAGAAAAAAAATCAACACAAAATGGAACTGACAGCAGCTAAAAATGCACATGGTAAAATTTGTTATTGACTAAAAAATTGAAGAATCAAACATTCTTGACAAAATTTAGACTGGCAAATTTGATGCAAGAAAATTAGATGTGGTAGAAATAATGACCACAAAAGAACATTCACAATGGCAGAAGCTCTATAGGCAAAATTTGATAGGCACACAAAAAAATAACTGATCGATGAATCAAATTTGCATTGTAGAAGACACATGGAGCAGAAGTGATCTGGTTACAACTAATTCAGTAAAATAAAAATGAACTGGAAAAATAAGAAATGGTTTAAGTATGCTGAAGAAAAAAATGGATTGAGGGATCATATAAGCCCCACAACATTTGCCTCCAAAAAAATGCTCCTCTGATAAAAATGTTTCAGTGTTTGTATAATCCTGACTATACCAACATAGAGTTAAAATACCTCAAGGTCAAACTGTGCAATCAAAACATATTAATAAGTGCTGAAGAAAAATAAATTATATGATCTCAGAGGTCCATTCTGGTTGCAAATTTTCTTTTGATAAAAGATCAGAATAAAAAGTGAATAAAATTAAACAAATACTTTATTCATAAGAGGAAAGTAACATGGGACACACCGATGGCCTGCAATAATAATTGCAATAATAGATTTTACTTTCCTATATACATATTTTTTTTCAGAGAGAGATCGAGAGCACAAGCTGGCAGAGTAGCAGGCAGAGGCAGACAGAGAAGCAGGCTACCCGCTGAGCAAGGAGCCCAATGCGGGACTCGATCCCAGGACCCTGGGATCATGACCTGAGCCGAAGGCAGCCTCTTAACTGACTGAGCCACCCAGGCATCCCATACTTGCCCATATTTCAAGCAATTTAGTAATTTTAGAAACTAACATAGGATGACTATATTTTTATCTTGCCAAGAAAAAAAAGAACACCCCAAACTGATGCATTGTACTACCACATTTTTTCTTTCCCCCCCTTTTTTTTTAGATTTTATTTATTTATTTAGAGAGAGAAAGTGAGTGTGCAAGTGTGTGAGGAGAGGCAGAGACAGAGGGGGAAAATCTCAAGTAGACTCTATGCTGAGCATGGGGCCCGAAGCGGGCTCAACCCTATAATCCTGAGATCATGGTCCAAGCCAAAATTAAGAGTCAGACGCTTAACCAACTGAGCCACCCAGGTGCCTTCTGTATTACATTTTCTTAAAAAGGCATTTTAATATCAAGAATTAAAATGGCATAATCTCTTAAGTTTAAAAAAATGTGACTTTACAATAAGCTTGTTTATTTCTCTTGTTTTCCTGCAGAATGGTGGAACTTCATTCTAGCCCCTTAGTGTGTCTGTCACAGAGGGTCGATGGGGAAAGTCTCTGTGCTCCAGTTTTCTTATCAGTAAAATCAGGACAAAAGATAAAGCTGCTCACACAATGTCTGAAACATAGTAATTGTTCAATAAATGTTAGCGTAAAACCCAGGAAGCATAGGGCACTTAGGATTAAGTGGATTCCCAGCCTTAGACTGTACTCCTGCAAGTATTGAGAATTGTTTATATATTCTGGAATATAAACATCCCTAGGAACAATAACTGAAGAGTGTGGCTTGACCAGGGCAAACTCCTTTTCCTCTCCACCTACCAGGAAAACACACAGAGCAGGAGCGCCTGGGAGGGCAGGCTCGAGAAAGTCAGTGCTAAGGAGAAAGGCAGCTGTTTGGAAATGCCTTGGGTGGCCCTCACACTGTGCGACTATTTGGGCAAAAAGTGTCTTTGGGCTGGTAGCTAATGGCACTCCCTGACTTTATTTTTTTTTTAAGATGTCATTTACTTATTTGCCAGAGAGAGAGAGAGAGAGAGTGCGCACAAGCAGGGGGAGTGGCAGGCAGAGGTAGAAGCAGGCTCTCCCGCTGAGCAGGGAGCCTGATACAGGACTCACACCGAGGACCCTGGGATCATGACCTGAGCCGAAGGCAGACAGACGCTTAACCCACTGAGCCACCCAGGAGTCCTACTCTCTGAGTTTCTTGTCCTAGCAGTCTTTCAACTTCACCTTCTCCACACAGAACTTCCTTTAGACAGAGATTCTACCCCCAAATCCTCAGCTCTAGGGTTCTGAACTCTGGAGGGAGGTGTCCTTGTATATGCCCATTTACAAGACATGATCAGTGTCCTCAACTCATCACACTGAAGGCTTCTCCCTTTCCCCACCCACGTCCTCCCTCACTCTCTCCCTCCCAATCTCCCTCCATCCATCCGCATTACCCATCAACCACATTCCAAACAAATCCTTAGAAATAAAAGACCCAGATCCTGCTGGTGGTATTAGACTAATCGCACCTGTCCTTGGGCCAAACAAGTGACAATAAAGAGCTGTTGCCCCCCCTCCATTGCTGCCTCCCTGTTCCTTCTCATCTTTACTGTCACTGCCACAGAGGGCCTCCCTGAGCACCCTTTTTCTCATGGGGTCTCCTCCCACCCTGCTCTTGCCGTCTATAGCACTCATCACAATTAGAATCATGCATATACTGGATTAACTTTTCCACAGCTCTTTTCCTCTAACTTGTAAGCTGCACCAAGACAGGCACTGCACCTGTTTTGATCGTCACACACTGTGCTCGGCAGCCCATGTTCTTTGGCATCAGCCATTCTCCTGGGCCACCTATCCCTTCTCAGCATGATGTAGGGGAATGGATGCCAGACTGGGAGTTAGACTACCTGGGCTCTATTCCCACAGCCCCAGCCACCTGCCGGCAGAGTGACCTGTTGTAAGTCACCTTGCATTTGTGAAACTATGGTGGATGCTACAGGGAGTCTTGGCCACTTTGTCCAGATGGAGTGGGCTGGGTGTGGGGGTCTGGGAAGGCCACCTGAAGAGGTGAGGTCTGAGCTGAAATCTGATGGAGGAGGAGGAATCAGTTGGTTGAATTGTTCTTCTGGTCGAGGCCTGTAGGAGGTTGGTGATTAGAGGAGAGGGACAGGACAGCAGGTTCTCTTACAGAGAGAGTGGGTCTGGAGGATGAGCTGAACTGGAAAAAAGCAGGGTCTGAGCCATGGTTTGCTGTCTCTTGTAACAGTTTTACTTCCATAGTGCACCTCTATTATTTTTCCTTGTTGTCATAATAACCATGACATTATCATTTTATCCTAAAAATTGTTGAGAGGCTCCCCTTGAGAATGAGCTCTGGTGGAACAAACCTCTCCTTGGCTACACGTTGGCTTAGAAAAATCAAACAGTGGTCTAGGGGAAGGGCGGAAGAACGGACCACGAAGAGTCAAGCAGGTCCCTGGAGGCTAAATTAACCACCCATTCTGTTTCAGGTTTTCATGTCAGACAGCCATGGACTTGGGGCTGTGTAACTACCTTCCATGTAGCATTATGGCCGAGAGCATGTGCCCTGGAACTAAAGTGCCTGCTTCCAATGGAGAACGACTGGCAGTGTGAGCTTGGGCAAATAAATGTACGTCTCTAGACCTCAGCATATCCATCTGTGAAATGGGACTTCCTCTTCCTCAGAGAACTGCTGTGAGCATTACATGAGTTCAGGTATGTAAGGTGCTTAGAACAGTGCCTGGTGTATAGTCCTAACTAAACAGCTAGCAAGTGACCATCATAGAGCCTGATGCAGGGATCAATAGCCATAATGGTTCTCATCAATTGAGCATCCTGTTATTTGACAATCAACCTGCTTCTTGCTTTGCCTTATCTCATTTAATAACTGCAACCACCTAATATCTGCAATCACCCCCTGAAAAAGCCCTGGACCCCCTGTGATTCCTTGGGGTGTCTTAAGCATGCCCTTGAACTTCACTGAGTCTTTGTTCTGCCAGGCTTGAAGAGGGACCCCTGAATGCATACAGCAATGATACACTATGCTTCCCCTTTCAAAGCCTCCATCACCTAATCGTTGCTTGGCGAATTAGGCAGCATGAAGCCATGCCTGTCTTGTTCACTGCTCTATCCCCATGCTTCCCCTGACACACAGTAGGTCCTCAGTAACTGTTCACTGTTGTGGAAGGGTGTGGGAAGAAGTGCCTTTGGAATAACATCATCAGTAAGAAATTTCATGCGCGCATGCACGCTCACGCAGTCTCCATTTCTTGGTTCCCATCACACGCCAGCTGGGTCCCTAACACCTCAATTTCTTCTGCTTAGAAAAATGTTCGAAGGCGTTCTCCCTCCTTCCTAGGCTCCCCATTCTGACTTACGCTGGATAAGCAACTTCAGATTGCTGAACAGCAACACACAACACAGCTGGGTGAAAATTCCTGTGTCCTGAAATTCCTGGAAAACTGTGAGGCACAGCAAGCATTCGGAGAACGGACACATCACCCACCCGCAGCCCCGGAAAGTCAGAGACAGGAGAAAGGCAACAAGCAGGCAACCAGAACCAAGCCTCAATTTCCTTAAGAAATGACTTCACTTTCTTTCCAAACATTCCACCCCTGGCAGAGGTAGAGAAACCACAAGTGAATTAATTACCAGCATCTACATCATTGGCTGCCGAGCCAGGGGTTTCTGAACCCCCTGTCAAGTTCCCAGAGGATCTTGCTCTTTCAGCTTCCAGGAACCAGAGTTAGAGGATCTCTCACCCAATCTCAGGAGAAGGTGTGTGACTTTGAATTGAGCACACTGCTGGTGTCCTCTAGAGCTTGATGTCCAACTCCAAGAAAAATGTAGACAAGGCATTTCATGTGTAACTCACATGGTCTCAAATGCAAAGCACAAATAAGAATGCCAACTGGCTGATCTTGGGCAAGTCACTTCTTTTTTATCGTGTTTGATTTTTTCAGATTTTTGAGTCCTTGATTCTCATGGGATTCTGATGTTCTGGGAGCCAGAAACTCCATCATGAGCAGAACATCTAAAACCCTCAGTTTCATCACCTCCCTATGAGACTTCACTTTCTGTTTGAAGAAATTCTCTCAAATGAACAGAACATACTATATTGAGGGTAGAAGAAAGGCCAATGTAAATAGTTTTTGAAACTCAACTATGCAATCTTTTGATGCTGTTCTATTACATTCAAATGGGTGCTGCAACTTCAACCGGGTCATTTACTAACCAGTGAAGAATTTTAAGGAAATTTCCTTTATTCCTAGTTTCCTTCTACAACTCTGGTCATCCACTTTCATCAAGCCATAGATTCCTTTTTTCCTACTATCTTAATATTAAGGTTCCCAAAGTTTCTGTACCTTCTTCTCCTCTCAATTATACTCTTCACCTAGATAACCTCATCCATGCTCAAAGCCCTCCCTCACCCGGTACAACAACCCTGACATCTGTGCCCAACCCCATCCTCCCTCCAGCACCACCATTGCCCCCACCTTTCTCTGCACATCTCCTTGCAAGTATCTTACAGAGTTAAAAGAGAAGATGGAGTGTGGACAAACGAAAATTGATTATAACCCCTTTCTTGGCTTCACTCCAGATCTGTTCCTCCCACTGACTTTCCTGCCCTAGTAATACCCACAACCAGAAGAGCATGTCATTGAAGTTCCTCCTTCTTTTCAAGAATAATGCTCAGTGGGTTAAGCATCTGCCTTCCACTAAGGTCATGATCCCAAGGTCCAGGGATCAAGCTGTGCATCAGGCTCCCTGCTCAATAGGGAACTTGCTTCTCCCTCTGCCTCTGCCCCTCCCCCTACTTGTGTTCTTGCTTGTTCTGCTCTCTCTCTCAAAAAAATAAAAAATCTTAAAAAAAAGAATTGATACTAATTAGTAATAATGGCTAATATTCACTGAATGCTTACTATATGCCAAGTATTGTTCTAAGCATTCTATGTGTGCTATCCCATTTAAACCTTGTATCAATCCTAAATGGTGGACACTATTATTACACCCATTTCACAGATGGAGAAGTTGTCCTTTGTCCAAATTTGCACAGATAGTATGTGGCAGAGCCAGGCAGCCCGAGTCCAACACCACTCAATGTCATTGCCTTGCAAATTATTAAGTTCCTCTCCTTAACATCTCAGTTGACCTTTCTTCCATCTCTACTCCTCCAGTACAGACTCTCTGTCAACAAAACCACTCAATAGTATCCACCTGGTCTCTCTGCTTTAAGCCTTCCAAGCACCAGCCAATCCATCATGCAAATTGCTCCTAGAGCATCTTCCAAAAATTCAAATCTGTTATTACTCAACTGAAAATCTTCCAGTAGCCCCCAACTGCAGGAAAAAAATAATGTCCCAAATCCTCACAAAGCACTGAGACCCTCCCAGCCTAACTCTCCTTAGTATTTTCCCATTAGCCCCAATCCTTCAATCTAGCTTCCTTTACTACTGCAAACTACTGGTTCACAGGGCTGCCGTGAAATGCCCTTTCCCCCAGCCTATCAATTAAATTTTCCAAGTCTAAGTGTGAAATGTCCTCCCACCAAAACAGGGTGGGACACTCCCTTTTGAGCTATTCTCCTAACATCTTACCTGCTCTAATGCACACTGCACTTCTTGGTTTGATAGGCTTCCCAACTAGACCACATGCTCCACGTGGGCAGGGACCTCACTAGTATGTAACAGAAACTCCATGGATATCAGAAGAATGTACTTATTCCAGTAAACAGCCTGTTCCAAGAAATACATGATATACATCAAGAACTCCTTTGTAAATGCTTGAGGATACCTCAAAGACTTTGTTCTCTTCCACAATCCAAAACTGCCCCAGCAAAAGTCAAGATTTTATGGTGAAAGGAGCTCTGAGATAGTAATTCCAAACAGTGAGGCCTCCAAAGGACCGAGGTTATGACCGGAGTATCTTCCCATGGGGCCCTCCCAAACCTGCTGGCCAGGTCAACCAAGACCACCACACACAGCACTGAAGACAGAGGAGAAGAGCCTGATACACATGCCACCAGCACCAGCCTCCACCTCAAAGCTCCAAGCCCCCAGTGGGTGAGGAATTGTTAACAGGAGGCTGAGAGCAACTATAATCAACTCAAGAGAGAGCAATGTAAACCTGAGTATTGATCAATGGCATCCAAACCTTTCTGAACAAACTCCCTATTAGAAAAAATAATTTTAGTGTGTTCTTCCAAAAGATGTATATTTATTTACAAATACTTTGAAAATAAGTTAGCTATACATTTCATTATTTCTTTCCCACATCCCCAAAGAATGGTCTTCCATGTGCCCCATTTTTAGAGAGTCATCTTCCTACCCCACCCCCTGAAAAGCAGAGGACGAACATGGTCAAACATAAGGCTGGTCCCAGAGACTAGACCCCCAGAAACATGGTGTCCTTGGTTTGAAGGCACATATGTACACACCAGCACACACTGACAGCTATCACTCCAGCACCCGCTGTAACCCCTCCAGAGATGAGGGGAGGCATGGTCCAACAGCTCTAAGCATCAGGATTCTTTCTCTGTAGCTCTGATCTCTCAACCCTCCCACTCAGTGTCTACTCCTTCCTCTTCATGGCAGCTCTTCTGATATCTGAGGACAATTATCCCGTCCCCGGTGAGCCTCGTCTTCTCTAGGGAATCCACACAAGCTAATGGGGCCTCTCCATCTCCAGTGACAACCACATGTCTGCCTCCAACAGCCACTGCACAAGCATTTACATGGTCCCAGGCTGGCTGCTGCCTGTAATTGTTACAGGAAACCATTGGTTTGTAAACAAACAAGGAAGTCTTTCCAGTCTGTCTTCAACGAGATCAAACCAGGTGGAATGCGTATGTGCTTGGCACAGATACAATGAAAACTGTCCCACGGTAAACACGCCACTTTTTCCAGTAAAAGAGAGAAGGCGTTTCCAATGGTGGCCCGCGCCACTGCAGTCCAAGTCATATCTGACACAATGGTTAAATTATTAAGCAGATATTACTATATTCACATTCCTGGGAACCTGCATCCATCCATCACCAGGTGTTAGTGAGCACATGAACACACAGATGTACGCATACAAAACATGAAAGTACATGCACACAGACACATAATATGCCTTATTAATGCAACATCTATTGAGCGCCTGCTGTTTGTCACATTCCAGAGACATGCAGTTTAGCACACAAGCCTGTGTGTGCAATAATTAACAAAGGGACCTCAGTTTTGGGTCCTAGAGTTCTTAGAGAGAGTACCTCCTTACATTCACTCCTACAATAAGAATCAGGAAACCCAGCTGAGTTACTGCAACTTGCATTAAGGATGTGAAAACCAAAAGAAGCCAAGAGACACATTAAAACATAGCCACTGGTTATATATTCTACATGGAAGAAAAACGGCCCCAATCTGCATTAATACAAGGCTGAACACTCAACATCAGGAGAAGCAAACTGCAAAGTTTCTACCGCCACTAAAACTCAACCATCTGCCCACATGACAATTCTCACATGACCATGTATGATGATCATGCCCACTTCTCCACACATGTGTATGGTCCATGGAGCTTGGGTGGACAATGAGACCATGGCATAGAAGCCTGTGACTCTGAGTACATTTCAAGCTTAGGCTCAAAATGATGTCTATGAGCTTTACTCTTAAAAGTAAACTATTTTATGCTCTCTATTTTAGGGGTGCCTGGGTGGTTCAGTCAGTTAAGCTTCCAACTTTTAATTTTGGCTCAGGTCGTGATCTCAGTGTCGTGAGATTGAGCCCTGCATCAGGTTCATCCTGGGCGTGGAGCCTGCGTAAGAGTCTCTCTCTTTCCCCGTCTGCCCCTCCCCCAAACCCATGTGCTCTCTCCCCCAAAAATAATTTTTTTTAAAGTAAACTATTTTAAACCACCAAATTAGGAGATGAGTTCTCCTTTCTTTGCTGCAGTGTCAGCAAAATGACTATCAAAGAAGAGGTAGTTGAACATCAAGACTAGCCTCTTCCCCTTTAAGTTACAGGAGGGAGTTTGGCAGGTTTCCAGTCTATGTCAATGTGGGAGCAACATCATCTAGTCCTTTCTAATCCCTCTCCCTAGGAGACTTCTGCCCAACAGGGCCCAGAACATGGGCTACCCAGGGCAACCTGGCAGGATGGAAACATTTGGGGAAAAGGGCATTTGCTTCCAAGGCCAGTTTCCTAGAGTAGCTACTCAATCCTGCTTCATTTCATGACCTTACCTTTTTTTTTTTTTTTTTAACTATCCTGTTAGAATTTTTAGCAAAACCTTGATGGCTGTTGGGGCGTCCAACCCCGGATGCCAGGATGGGGCTTAAGCTAGTCCAATCCGGTTCCACTTTATGCTACTCCATGGCATTCTAGAACTTCTCATCTTATTACCAAGCTATTCGAGATTTCCAGGGGGCCCAGGGGAGGGGGTCCCTGGAAAATGAGACATGATGCAAAGCTAGCTGGGCATGGAGGAAGATGGGGCATCTTAGGGGGATGAAATGAGGCACAGACAGTAAAGCCAGAGATGGGCCAACCATGAATCTTTCAGAATGCAAGCTCCCTACGAACAAAATGACTGGAGTATGAATCACCTGCTTACCTCAGAGCCTCTTCCCACATCAATCCCTCCCACACTGTTTAAGATCAATCACAAGCAGTTAATTCTAAATAACTCAGTGGTGTGTGTACCACTAGTGCCTATTAGAGAATCTCTCATGAATTTTTCTCGACACAAGAGTTAATTCTTGCAATGCATCATTCAGAAATGTTATGACCCATCCTTCCCCTCACCCACATGGCCCACTGCAAAGGTCAGACTGCTTTAATTAGAATGGGGACCAGTGAGGAAGTGGCTAGAAGCTGACTGCAGCCCCATGTAGGAAGAGCTAGCTCCCTGATCCTCAGCAGTGATCAGAGATACATTAGGCTGCCCTGAAAACCACTCAGCCCCCATCCATCACTGAAGCTGACTAGGGTTATTTTGGAGAAGAGGAGAATGTAATGTCTTACACAGTGGAGAAGAAGATGGGAAATGGGTAGTTGGACCCAATGACACTTAAAGTCCCCTCCACAGTTATCATCCCCTGATCCTTGATGACGAATCTTGGTTTCCAGTGCCGTACACAGGCCAACCCTTGACTAGAAGGCAATGCGAATGTCTTACTGTCCTCCACATGGGTCATGTGGAGGTGGGCTTCATCTCTCACAGAGTATTTCTCCCCCTGCACCAGAGTCCCCCCAGATTTCCATGTGGCTCCTTAAAAGTGAGAAGGGCCTCACAGCACATCGCCTCAGCCTGAACTCTGCCCTTGCCTTTCCTGACGTAGATGCACCTAGTATACTTGGTGATGATTAGTCTTTCAGGGGTGCCATGGGTGAGAGGCTTAACCTCCTTTAAACCCACCCTTCCCCATTCCTTTAGCTGTCCAAGACTAACCATGCAAGAGACAGGACCTCTTCTGGAAAGGAAAGAAGCCTAAGGGCATGAGGAGGAAGGAAGAAACCATGAAAGTCTGGCGAGCTCCCAGCCTTGCCGGCCCTGTTCCCACCGTTTGGATCGCAAACCCATGATGTCAGCCTGGCTGGTCCCTTCTCACAAGAGGGGTATTATTTTTATTTCAAAGCAACGTATTAACTAAAGAAGCTCTACACTCTCTCACTGCATGCTGTCTCTTCTCCAGGGGCTGTAGACAACACATTCCCAATAATACCTGGAGGAGAGGTTATGGAATTGTCTGGAACACACTGCCTGAGAGGGCAAAGACACCAGCCCTAGCGTTGCTGGCAACCATGGGACTACTGAGACTCTATCTTCTAAGCACCGTGCAAACAGAACCACTTCAGGAGAACTAAACAGGCAGAAAAGAGGCAAAAAAAAAAAAAAAAAAAAAAAAAAAAAAAAAAAAAAAGTCAGGAGAAGATCAGATGCATGGCATCTCACGAGAAACTTGAAGGAAAATTCCTCAGAGTCATCTAAGCTACAAAGACACTTCGATAAGGGCCTCAATAAAACCAAAAGGATCCTAAATGCAATTCGTAGCCTAAACCAGGAGTTTCCCGTTGCCTACAGCTCAGGTCCCTGTCTTTCATCTCTATCCTCTTTAGGCCCTTATATCACCTCGCAGAGTATAGCATTTTCACCCCCAAAAGAGCTGACATATTCACAGTTTCTAGGACCACATGCAAAGTAAGTTTTACTACAGAGCAAAGCTGGGCAGTTTGGCTGGCTGAGTGTGAGATCAATTCGTTTTTAAAAGCTTGCTAGTATTAGTTCCAAAGTTTAAAAAAATTTTTTTTAATTGGAAAATACATTATTTAGGAATGCTGTGGACAGCGGTGGAGGTCTGAGAACAGATACAAATGATGACACATTTAAAGGGGGCCCCATATTGCTTTTAAATAGGTCACCCAGAGACATCAATTTCGGGAGAACAGCAGTAATGACAACGCACAGGCACCGTCAGTTCCCAAAGAGATCACAGAGACAGGCCTGCAGAGCCACGCTTTGTCCCTCTCCTCTGTCAGCCACAGCCTGTCACCTGTAACACGGCCCCCCAGTGAGCCGCAGCAGGGAACCAAACATCCCAGCTTCAGCTGGGAAATGCTCAGGAGGGGGATGGGGGGGCGCCCCCTCTTTTAACACACCAGCATGTTCCTCTGCATCCTTCGCAAACATTTCTAAACGGCCCTCTCTCCCCCCACTGGCTATCCCACATGCCTCCCCCTGCCTTCCCCAAAGATATTCCTAGATGCCCTTCATCTTCCACACTCCCTCTCCATGGCTCTTCCTGCCCTTCTGGTTAGGAAATGAAGGAAAATAGGTCTGTGATGAAGGGTCCTAGGTCACTGGGGACTCCCATGTACACCCAGAGCAACATTGCTGTCACTCGGCAGCAACAAGTCTTAACAGAGACGGATCCACAGCAGTGCGGTTGGAAGCTTGGGATAATGGGGATTCCTCAAGAAAAAAAAAAAAATCACGAATTCAAAATGAGAGATGGTCCCTTGGAAGGGACCCCGTAAGTGAGGCTATAGGAAAGGTCTTGCTTTGTGCTGAATCCGGCTCTGTAATAATCTCCCCTCCCCCACACGCAGAGGAAAACAGAAAAATAGACACAGAAAGAGAGTTTGGCTTTGTTACTGTGAAGACACTCAGAAGGCAGCAACAGAGCAAGGAGCGATTTGACAGAGTGATCCAGGAGCTCCATCGTTGACCGCCAACCCCGGGTTGGGTGCTGGGGAGTCCCTGGCACCGGGGAAGCCAAAGGTTAAATCTGCAGAGGTCACGCCGTCCAGCGATGCTCCAGCGCCGTGCGGTCCGGGGCAGTGTGCTCCGAACGCCTCAGGACCCGTGGGTCCAAACCCCAGTCACTTCACTTCAAACCCACGTCTTGAGGGTGGGAATTGACCACTCCGAGACATTCATTTCATTCTCTCTCATTCTTTCGTATTCTCTTTTTCTGTCTGTCTGGGAGGAGCAAGGCTCCCGGGACCGGCCACGCTGATAACCTCCTACACCAGGAGGTTGACATTTTGCTTATCGCCAGCATCCGGGGAGGCAACGCTCCATTTCGCGATGGAGACACAGGCCATTTGTGTTAATGAAGGGAGCCCGGGAGCAGAAATAAAGTGCCATGTTGGGGATCTGGGTTTTCAGGTCCCAGAGACACGTGCCGCACAGGCAGCATCCAAGGTCGCCCTCATACCAAGTTCACTGGCAGCTTGGGTCAAGGTCTCCTCACCAATTCAGTGGGCTGGTAAAGCCTGCCCTACCTGCCTTATTCACTTGCTCTGGGGGCCAGACTACCACAAGTTTGCAAAGAGGTCCAAATACGGTCCAACAGGCACAGCCGTTATCAGTGACCCAGTGCTCTTAGGCAAAAGGGCAACAAAATTGGATTCCCCTCCGTCTCTCTCTGCCATTTCTCAAACGGGGATGAAGGAAAATGGCGGAGGTGGGGTACTCGCAGGGAAGCTGCAAACCTTCTGCGAAACCAAACTGACACACAATTCATTCTTACAAGCACAGGGAAACCAACAGCCCAGAGTCAGGACTTGGTTCTTTCCTAAAGACAATGTAGATGACTCTATACATGTCCTCTCATTTTGTGCTCTCAACGACTGCATGGTGTAGGATTTCTTATCCCTGCTTTGCTGCAAGGCAGGATGGTATAGTGGCTACGTGTAGGCTCTGAAGCCAGACTGCCTGGATACAAAAGTCAGCTTTGCCTCTTACTAGCTTTGTGACCTTGGAGGAATCACTTAACTCTCGTCCCTCAGCCTCCTTGTCTACAAAATGAGAAGACTAGTGTGTTGAGTGGTTGTGAGGGTTATAAGAGCTAATTTCTGCAAAGCAGTCAGTACAGTACAGACATGGAACAAGTGCTCCGTGAGTGTTAGCTGATATTTATTATTATTATTGTTATTATTATTATTACTATTGATGAGAATACTGACGCTTCCAAAACCATCTCCAAAGACACACAACTTATCAGTGGACAAGCCCAGATTTAAGTCCAATCTTTTTCACTCCAGAAGCCATGCCCTTAACACCTACACTAAACCTTGTTTAAGTTCCAGATTTCTCTGCTCCTCATTTTCCTCATCTGTAAAATGGCGCTAGTGAATGATATCAAACACACAGGAGAGTCATGAGGATTAGATGAGACAACGCATATAAAGCACCTAGGCTGTCAGGCATAGGGTGGCACTCAAAAATAGTAATACTAACATTACTATTATTTTTATCCAAGGAAGGGTACCTGACCCTCACAGCCCTGCCCCAAAGCCTCTCACTCCAGTTCCACCTCTGGGCCTGTCACACAGGACACACACTGCAGGACAACAGGAGTCATCGGGGAGGGCATGTTAGTCCTACGCCCCGCGCACAGCCCCTATCCCATCTCTTCTGTCCTCTGAAGGGGGGCAGAGGACCCAGCTGATGGGCAGCTGCCCCAGGAACTAGAAACCATCTCTCCCAGGCAGCCTGCAAAGGGAGATAGGGGCCATGAAGATAATTAGCCCCCAGTGCTGGGCCTGTGGTGTCTCATTACCAAATGCAAATGCAAGCTCACGTGCCACTCCAAGGCTCTTGGCAAAATGCCTGTGTGACCCTCAACCTTGCTGAATTTGGACGAAGCATTTACCCAGTGTCCACCCCGTTTGCAGCCTGCAGCTGGTGTGCGGACTATGCAGGGAGAAAGAAGGCTGTTCTCGCCCCCACTGAAGGGGGAACAAGGAAAAAGGGTCTTATTTCTTTAAAGGCGGCAAAGATGCTACTGGGGGGGAGGTATAAAAAAATTGCTCTTCCCTCCGCAGTTAAAAGAGGGATAATTGGTGCAAGTGGCGGGCGGCTGCTCTGCCATTTAGCATACAGCATACCCAGGAAATCTCACTTGGTAATCAGGAGAAGAGGAGGAAAAAGGAGCAATCAGACCCCTATTCAGGCTCCGTTTAGCGACAGCCCCTGCTGGCTGGCTGGGCTGGTCCCACCTAACGCCTGAATGCTGGGTGGGAATCAAGTCTCAGAAGCCACAGCTCTCCTTTGTGCCACCGTCTCCACACCAGGGAGAAGGACTGGGCGAGGAGACAGTCCTCACTCTTGGATTACTCTCACCACTCCCCTGCAGCCCCACCCCCAGGCCAAGCAGGGGCGACACAGGTTAGGAACAACAATGCCATGGTACAATTCCGGCAGGAAGTGCACTGGGGAGGGGGAGGAGAGATGTTTGTGTTTTTACACAAATGCCCAGGACAGAAGGATCAGCTTGGGGCCATCACTGTCGCCTGAACTATAACATTCTTTGTCTTTGGCCCTTGGTAAGTGCTCAGGGGCAAGCAGTCTCTTGCTATACCATTCCATCCCAGTTCTGGTTTTGATAAATGGGGAAAGAGCCGCAAAATTCTCAATAAAAAGAAAAGTAATTGAAATTCACTTTCAGGAAGGCATACCAAAGCCACCCAGTGGTGTTGAGCCATCAATCCAACCAACCTGGGTAGGATGTCAGGGATGGGAAGGGGAGGCCCTTGGGTACCACTCAAACTGTGCTTGCAGTAAGGCTCTGGCCCCTACCACGGACATCCACCCCTACACCTCACTGTGGGATCGAAACACCCGAAAACTTAAGAGCTAAGACTCAAGACAGCAGCTTCTGGTCTGGGCACCTGCCCAAGGCAGCAGAAAGAGATAGCAGACAATGAATTTTTTTTCCCCCCAACTGAATAAGACTTCATGCCTTTTCACAGAATGAACCTAAAAATGTGGACACACAAGTGGTATGTGACATAGGCAGGCCCACGTCATGAGACCTGGAAGGAGAAATCAACATATGATGCCTTCTCCATCTTTCCCTGGCCTTACCCCACCGGCAACAGGCTGACATCACACTAAATGAGCTCTTCAGTACTGAAATGTACACACCTTGGGAGCGAATCAATTCTTCATGACCGTAAGATTGTTAAGAAATTCAATACATGCACATTCATAACTAAGAATGGATTAAAAATAAACAATCAATTTTAAACTCATTTCAAGGTAATAATAAACTCTCAATGACCCGTGAGGGGATGGCTCTCTGGGGGAGCTCAGGATACCTCTTCATTGCCCAGTGAGATTCCAGGCTACCCATAACGGGACAGACTGGGCTAGACCCAAACCAGTGAATATGCCATGCCATAGGTATGCAGAATTCCAGAACAGATATGCAGAATTTTAAGATCATTTTGAACTATCCGCACTCCTTCAGTCCTCCAAGACCCCTCCTAAAAAGGCAAGATTAAATGTCAGCATCAACAAGTCTGAAATTGAGCACCAAAACATTTTATTTATAAACATAACACCTAGGAGTAAAACTCTGGGGCCTCTCCTTCATCACGTGCTAGAATGTTCAATGTGACCATAACTTAGGTTGGCAGCCTTGAAATGAAGTTTTCTCAAGCAAGCTGTGTGGAGTTCAGCCTGCAGCCAGGAGAGTAACATTTCACCACATAAAAGAGGACACTGAGTCCATGACCTGTGACCCTCCAGGCCCAACTTGCGCAGGACAGCTATCTCTGATGTCTTCTGAGTGTTTCATAAAGAAATACCACTGGGGGATCAAAACAGCCCAAAGCACATAAAGGAGATGGGCCCATCTGTGCATTCTTCCCAGGGTGCAGCATGGAGACATTCTGGAGCCATCAAGGCATGGAAAACCAGACAGGCCAAGCAAACATCAATGCCACGGGCACGCTAGCAGCTAATGGACCACAGAGAGCGCCTCCAACAGGACCCGACCACATCCATCTAAAGCTGCAGGAGCCCTCCCAGCTCTTCCTGCTCCTGAACTGTGAAAGCATGAAGTACAAAATGGACCTTCCGCCCTGGGTACAAGCCCCCACACGACCGAATGTCAAAGCCTATCTTACAGATAGCGAGAATCAGATGCCCGGTCCACAGGACCAACCTCTGGAATAAGTACCCTGGTTTCAGGTCCATGCCATGTGCAGCTGAAAGGGGGTGGGTGGGTNATGGAGGCATCCTCACTACCCACCTCACCACATCTTCTTTAGGAAAATGGGAGGCATTTATTTGGGCTATTTATCTTGTTTTGTGCAAGATCTATTTGACACTTAGCAGCTCCTGTAATTTTTTCCCCTTAATATTTTACAGGTGAGTATCTTCCCCGCCCACCCCACCCTGCTGACTATCTAAGAATTAACTATGTGTGGAGAGACAGATCTTTTCTAAAAGACCTGTGATGCTTTTTGTGTGTGTGATTGATTAGACACGATGACAATTACCAGGATCAACAGGCTCCAAGTTATCAACAGTAAATTCTGATACCTCCCCCAACAACCACCCTCACCTCAACCTTTGCACTGCTCTGTTCCAAGCCAACCAAGTGTTACTGTTACTACAGAGTTCATTTACTCTATTTATGTATCAGGAGAATAAATGAGCTGTGCTGTGTGTTTGCCTTCTTCAGATAGGGGTATCAATCCACAGCCACTAGATGATCTGAACCCTGCAGAAAGAACTATTATTGAAATATCCATGTTGTATTTAGCTATTAAAAAATTGGCTGCCTACACTCTGCTCTAAAGAAATGCCTCTGGAGACCTGAACCACGCACAGACACAGAACACACAGACACACAGACACACACACACACACACACCAAAAGAGAGAAGACAAATTGTACACATGTACAGCATAGAGATTCTTCCTGCAGAAAAGTGCTGATCCAGACCTGCCCAGAGGAAATGAGTTCTTTTTAAACACAAAAAATGCAATCAGGGGTAATCAGCAAGTTAACAACACACTTGCAAACACCCTAGTCCCTAGAAAGGAAGAATGCCAGCTTTCAATGCAAGTTCTGAGAACAGAACAGATCCTTTGGGCGAATGAGAAAACAAGTGATCATGTCAGCGTCTTCAGGCAGAACTTTCTCCAAAGCCAAGAAGCTTTGGAACAGCAGTCAGCTCCAGAAGGCACCTGCTTATAAGAAGTGCTTCAATAACCACATTCCCAAAGTGGCTTTGTGGGTTGGGGTTGCCTCGGCTGCTCTTCCCCATCCGCTTTTCCAGTGGGCCCCGTGGGGGGAAAGAGAAGTCAAAAAAAGGTGGCACGCATGTCTTGAATCTCCCTCTCCGGCAGCCCACCCACAGGAAGGGAGACACGATGCCCAGGGCAGCCCAGCAGAGGAAAGCAGGCACAGAGACCTGGGGAGGCTTCTGCCGTAGCCCTTACATGACCTGCAAAGGGGCCTCCAACAAGACCCCTCAAGGTTCCCTAGTCTCCAGCATGTACCATCTGTGAAATAAACTTGGCTTTGATTTAAAAAACTTTTTAAATAATTGTGGCGAAAGTTCATACCAATTATACCCTTTAGGCTGGGTGGGCTGTTGTGGGGTGGTTTCAGGAACCCCTGCAGACACTTTTTTTTTTTTTGACAGAGGGAGAAATCACAAGTAGGCAGAGAGGCCGGCAGAGAAAGAGGAGGAAGCAGACTCTGCGCCGAGCGGAGAGCCCAATTCGGGGCTCGATCCCAGGACCCTGAGATCATGACCTGAGCCAAAGGCAGAGGCTTAACCCACTGAGCCACCCAGGTGCCCTGCAGACACTATTTTTAATTACAAACCGCGAGGCAGGAGCCTCACCAGAAGGAAGAAATCCTGGGAGTCAGTGCTGAGACACTCATCTGGCCCCACCTACCTAACCTCCCTTGTCCTATTGCTTCTCAGTCTTGGCTACACAGTAGAATCACCTGGGGAGTTTAAAAACATACAGATGCCTGGATCCCACAACCCCCCCCCACACACACACACACAATTCTGACTGAACTGGTCCATAGGGTGGCCCGAGAATTTTTAAACTCCCTTAAGTGAACCTGATATGTGCCGCCAAGGTTGAGAGCCACTGTTCCTCCCTACACCATCCTACCACCTCCATGGAGAGACCAGCATGGGATGGCAACACATTTCCAGAAAAATCCAGGGCTTGACTCCAAAAGAACAGGAGAAAATTAAATTTCTTTACCTCTTTCTCATCCCAACCCCAGCACACATACCCCCGTGGTCAGTTCTCATGTTCTTTGTCACTTAACACTCCCTTTTGCTCAAAGTTAGGCCTTCAGTGAGTCCCAGAGTCCAGGAATCTGGATTTTAAGTATTTGTCAAAGTAGAGTCTGGACCACTTCCACACACATGTCATCCCAATCAGTCAGAATTCAGTGAATGAGGTGAGGGCAGTCTAAGTCTTTGGGCATGATTCCCTGCTTCCCTCTCCCTGGGAAGCTGTAGTTGAACTTGGAAGGCCCTCCAGGGGTATGCCAAGTATTGCCAGCTCCTTCAGGTGCTTGGCTGGACAAGGGTCCTGTCAGTCTTCATGTTTTCCTGTACCATGCTCAGTACACGGAGATGCGAAGGGAGGACAGGAAAGGATATCACATGAAAAAGCCTGCTGCTAGGGCGCCTGGGTGGCTCAGTGGGTTAAAGCCGCTGCCTTCGGCTCAGGTCATGATCCCAGGGTCCTGGGATCGAGGCCCGCATCGGGCTCTCTGCTCAGCAGGGAGCCTGCTTCCTCCTCTCTCCTCTCTCTCTGCCT
>LNAC01000027.1:12680771-12742831 GCA_002007465.1 Ailurus styani | reverse complement strand
AAAAAAAAAAAAAAAAAAAAAAAGAAAAAGCCTGCTGCTAGAATGAGGTGGTGAGTAGGCCCATTCCCGGATGCCTCATCTACCCTCTAGACGCTTCCCCCCAAAGACTGTGGGAGGAGGAGCAAATGGAAGGGCTAGGATGATAGTGGGCCAAGCATGGCCTGCAATCCATCCACCCTCATTCTTCTTTGCACAGGCATTCTTCCTCCTGGGGGTTAAGGAGAAAATGATAGCGAGTTTCCCATCCATCCCAAGGGTCCAACTCTCAAGGGATCAGGAGGGACAGAGATAGCTACTTGGCCCATTTCTATTGCATTTCTTGCTCTGCACTGACCCTGCTAAGGTGTGCTCCGAGGGAAGGAGCTGAGCTGGGCACGCATCCTGCAGTCTACTCCATCTAGCCCTTTGAGTAAACAGCCCATGATTGAGCAGCCAGGATCCTCTTCTTGCTGCGATCTGATGGGTTTTCCATTGAAAGCAATCAAAGGATTTCCAGGCCCTCCTCAGGGAAAGGGACCTAATCATCTAACATGTAACTAAAGATGGCCTTCAACAGCAGTGTTGGTTTCTATCAAGGGTCTTGGCCCTCACCCCACCCGTGGGTGGGTGTCTAACAAGAGAGGGCTAGGGAAGAAGGTCTTACCTTCCGAGCAGAGCTTGCCTCCATAGCCAGTGGTGGAACAGTCACAGGTGGGGTGGCCATCCAGGAGAAAGCAGATCCCCCCATTTTCGCAGGGACGCTCACCGCAGGGTCCCTCGGCGTCCATCTGGACACCCTGGCTCCCCAGAAGACGAGGCTCTGAGTTGCCATACTTGAGATCCAAGATTAATCCTCTGAAGCCGGGCATGGCCTGTACTCCATCAAGGGTCAAGGCAGAAGGTCGTATGTCCGCAGGGACTCCGCCCAGGAACAAGTCACTGACCACATCCATGTAGGGCCGCTGAGGCTGCAGCTCGCCCGCCTGGCCCTCACCGTCAAGCACCAGCACCGTGCGCAGGCGGTCACGGCTCACCATGAGGAAGTGCCAGCTACTGTCGTTCACCTGCTTGTTGGACAGCACGGCGGTCTCCGCACAGTCCATGCTGACGCGGAGCTGCACGCGGCCGTCCACCAGGGAAAGGCAGAGGAAGTCACAGACACCACCATCGTCCAGGTAAAGGAGCAGCCCCGTGGACACGTTGGTCTTGAACTGGAAGCTCAGGTCGCTGCGCGTGCTGGCATCCCAGCGCAGGTAGCGGGCCCACTGGTTAGGGAGGCCCATGAACTCGAGGCCCAGGCAGAGCCCCAGCAGCGACCCCAGCAGGACGCTCACCTTCAGGGTGAAGAAAACCGAGTGTGCGGTGAAGCTCATCGTGGCTGCCAGGTTGGAGCCCGGAGGAGCCGCCGGGCAGGGAAGAGCCCTCGGGGGACGATCCCCCCTTGGCAGCGGAAGGGAGAGAGGAAGAGGAGATGGGCTGGGGGCGCAGCGAGCACACAAGAGATGGAGGCGCGCACGCACAGCACAAATACCGGACGGTGAGGAAGAAGGAAAGTGAACAAGACGGCCTCAGAGGGGCGCGCAAGCAAGAACTTCAACGAGGAGGCAGAGGGAGAAGGCAGGGCAGCAGAAGAGGAGGAAAGTCAGGTGGGAAAGTGGGGGGCTCGAGTGAGGAGCCAGGGGTCCTTCTCCAAGAAAAGATCTCAGCTATCCATGTGGATCCGGAGGCCTTGATTCGAGGAGGAGAAGGTACTTGGCGGGTGGAAGGCTTCAGCAAAGCACTCCTCCCAACGGACCCCCAAACGCCCCAGCCAGGGAGGCCGGGGAGAGGGCTGGGGTGGGGGTGCCGTGATGGAGGAGGCGTGAGCAGTGGGGAGGTGAGCCAGGTGAAAGGCAGACACAGGCCAAGGATCAGCCCTGAAGTGTCACCTCCTAGCAGCAGGGGGCTGCAGGGAGCCGGGCAGCCCAAAGTTGAGCGCTCAGGCAGGGCAGGCCCCGGGGCAGAGCCGAAGCAGATTCAGGCTTCATGGTGCGGGCCAGAGGCAGTCCTGCCCATAGCCTGCCTCTCAGGACTCCGGAAAAAGACCTGCAGGGAGAAGGGGGGGGGGGGTAAGCGGAGAGAAGAAAAAGATCAGGACAGTGTCAGGAAAACATTGCACCTTATTTCACAAATATTGATGAACTGCTGACTAGCAGCTGGGCTACTCTAGTGATTCCCACAGTGCCTGGCACTTTAAATAGGAAAGAGCACCCAGGTTTCTTTCAGAGACGTTGCAGGACCCTGAGCTCAGCGCCTAATGATGCACAAGGCTTTTCCATATGCAAAAATAGTATAAAACTCCCAAAGCCATATCAGCACATTTTTACAGTATCTACACCAGGGTCACATAGCTAAAATTTATTTTTAAGGTAAGTGCTAATATTTTATACACTTGAATACACGCACATAATTTTAACTATTTACCTATTAAAAGGCACGAAATGACACCGATTTCTTTTTAGATTTTTCTTTTTCAATTTGACAATCCAATGCCGGGGCGTAGGCGGCCTAAGACAGATTTCCACCTTAAGTTTTTGAAAGAAATATTTATAAAAATCAGCAGAAGTAAATTAGAAAGTGAGTAATGAGCAAAACACCTCTCATCTCTTAATACATGTTGGTGAAAAGTTCTTATAGGAAAAAAATGTTCTGAGACTTAAAGAAAAGCTATGCCTGAATCCTAGTTCTTTTATGTGGAACTTTGAGCCAACTTCTTAACCTATTTGAGCTGCTATTCCCTTCTTGGTAAACCAGAGGAAAGAAGTTTCTTTCTAAGTTTGGAGAGAGGTTACAATGAGATCATGTATGAGAAGATCCTAGCATGAGGTTATATACAGAGTAGGTGACCAGTAAATACTACATTCTTTACTTTCTTATTTCTGTATTGAAACGGATGGGAAGAAGAGTCCTGTGTGTCTGTGTATGAGGGAGGGTGTGGATGTCTGTGGAGGAGGAGCAGGATATAAAACTACAAGTACTTTATTAACAACTACAAAAACTGCAGAATGAACAACCAATGAGGAATGCAAGAACCTAGAACATATACATATATTTTATACTGGTTGGAAAGTCACCAACACCCAGTCGAGTGGGTGATCTAGACGCTAACTCTAGTAGACTATGGCCCACCTAGCCAAGCGGAGACTTCTTTGTTCACATAAGAGCAATGAGTATAATTTCTAAGAGCTGTGCAAATAGCTATTTATTAATTGACACATTTGATAATTCACCATAGTCTCTATTAGACCATTACTGTCCACTATTTTTATGATGACTACATTAGCAAACCTAGCTATTACCCCTGCTTTGAAGAGGAAAATGTTCCTTAACCAGGAACAAACATCTATTCCTACTGAACAAGCAAACCAAATCAGTAAGAGGTTGATTAAATCCAGCGTAAGGAAAGCCTTTCTTCTAGAAAAGGTTTTATCCAAGCAGTGTTTCCCAAAGTGTGGCATGGGTACCCCCCATAGTGCAAAAAATACGTCCCTGGAACACAGAAACAGCAGTATGGCAGTGCCCAATCATGTGGGCTTGGTCAGAGCCAACTGTTAAAACTCCAGAAATTTGTGGTTAAGATCACTTTGGTAGCATGAAATCAACCAGGCTAGGAATATTTACACCATGGAAATAGTCAAATACCACAAATCTGAGTCTTTAGAAAGTGAGATTTAAGGAAAGCCTTTAAAGAGAATGAGGGAATTAGCCACGGGAAGAATGTTCCAGAAGAAAAAGCACAAAGGCCTTGAGACTGGAACAGGCTGGTATGTGGGTAGAACAGCAAATAGGCTGGTGCCATCTGAGTGAGTCTCTAGGAATACAAGCATTGTATGAGGTGAGGTATGCCAACCAAGGCAAAAGGCAACCCTGATCTGAAAAGAGGACTCCTTCTGGTTTCAACAACTGCCACATCCACACATATTTCCTTAAATCAAATGGTTGAAAGGGGCCACTTTCAGGGAATGTGCTCAGAGGATAGGTGCTCCTCTGTCCCCTCCCCCCATCATCCATTTGATTTAGGGAAGTCGGGGGAGGGACAAGAAAAGGGAGAGCAAGGCAGGTGTGACCAGAAGGAATAAACCTCTCACAGGGAGGGTACTCCAATCCTGGAATTATTGATGAGCCAAGAATATAAAAATCATGTGGCCATAATGGAGCCCAGAGTGTATAAGCCCCAGAGGCTTGGGACAATTTTCTCAGTGACACTACCCTGGCTGCTCCAGCTCTTGGCAGGGCTTCCATCTCCACCCCCTATCCTGCCTTCCTACTGACTGACAGGCAAGGCCCAGGCTCAGATGGCCAAAGCCAATGGAGGAAAGGACACAAAGATGGAGGGCCTAATATTATCGATGAGCAGGGACACAGGAAACGCTTGAAACTTCCAGACTGATCTATGCTATCTATCAACTTACCTCTGAGCCTCTGAAAGTCACTTATTTGTCTGTATAAATTAAATGACTTGCTCAACTCAATAGGTTTATTGAGCTCTGATTCCCTCAGACACTGCTCTTTCAAACCAGAATAAGAAACCATTTTTGTCCTCAAGAGCATAAAAAAATAGTGGGGTCAAGTATGCTTCAGAAACACAAAGCATAGTGATGAACAGCCTAGGCTCCATAAACTTGAGAGGGAGCTCCCTCTGGGCAGGGTATGCTTCACCACGGTGCCTGCCACAGGGCCTTGGCATGGAGTGGGAGCTCAGGAAACATGTAAAGAATGGAAAGTGAGGGCGCCTGGGTGGCTCAGTGGGTTAAAGCCTCTGCTTTCGGCTCAGGTCATAATCTCAGGGTCCTGGGATCGAGGCCCGCATCGGGCTCCCTGCTCGGCGGGGAGCCTGCTTCCCCCCCCCTCTGCCTGCCTCTCTGCCTCCTTGTGATCTCTCTCTCTCTGTGAAATAAAATTTAAAAAATCTTTTAAAAAAAAAATGGAAAGTGAAAACAGAAACAGAAGAACATCCCTGTGGATCATCTAACTGCTGACTTCTGTTCCATGTAGTGGCCTCCACACCACCCCACCATACACAATGACTGCCATCTTGAGCCCTCACACTTCTCTCGATACCAACCTCAGATGACTCCAAAAGGCAAAGCAGCACATGCCTAGTGATCTGAGGAAACCTATGAATGAAGAGCTAAGCATCCCAGGAACACTGCCCTCTAAGAAGGATCATGGGAAATTTCCCAGCCTGTTCTGGGGTGACGGCTCCATCCTGCCTGTTGAGTCTCTCACATCAGTTTCACAGTCTTTCCCTTCAGCCCAGACCAACACTGAAGATACCAACACTGCCCTGGCTGCAATGACAGGGATCAAAAAGGCTGGCTGAGGGAAACCAAGTTTTCTTTCTTGCAGGTGCCAGGCAGAATCTGATTTCAGGACTGGTAACACCAGAATTGGGTTTATCTAGGCTTGACACCCTATGGTCTGCGCTTCCATTGCTTTCTTGGACTGTGGACATTCCCATGGCCTCTGAGAAACTGCCATTGAATAGCACAGGCCTCGAGCCAACTGCCCCAGCATTGATTCTTTAGCCTTCTCTAGCCTTCTAGCAGAGCTACACAAGGCTCAAGAAATGGGAACATAGGAGCAGAGAGCCCTCTCCACCCAGTCAGCCAGCTTCCACCCTCTCTTGAGCCATAGGATGGCCCAGGCAGCTGTAGGTATACGGGTGGTTTGCCCCAGAGCCTGCATGCAGGGCCTGGGCTGGTGCAGAAGCACAAATGCTCATCTGTTATGTGGGAATCTAGCAGGAAAGTGAGTGACATTATCTAATTGCCAGCTAATTTACATAATTATCAAATGGCACACTTTTTATGTGGGGTTAACATCTTTGCAAATGTCTCACAATCCGGCTGCTTAGGAGGCAGGGGGGCCCCTCTCACGACTCTGACACGCACACTATTTGCCATAGGCCTGGCTTGGAAGAGCCTGCTGCCATTTGCCTTTCCACCTGCTCCCTCCAGTTCCTCCACTCTCATTGAGACAGACTCAGGAGCAAGTGGGGACTGTGTCTAGAACCAAGAGGGATATATGAAGGCATGATGATGACTGTCCCCATGCCCAGCCGCTTGCTGGTATGCCATAGTCCCCAGGTAGGACTTGCCATTTTTCCTGTAGGAAATTCTCATTACCTTCCCTCTTATTCCCTACACCAGGACCAGAAAATCCATATAACAGGTCTCTGTTGGTTCTCCTTGCCTCCCCCTTTACCACACCTCTCACTTCACTTTGAAGCTAAAATGATTTTCACCACCAGTCTCAGTCCGGGTCATTCAGGTGGGCTTTATCCCAATCCCAGACCCTGCAACCCAATGTAGCCAATTAGAACATTCCAACCCCCTGCCATAGTGGTTAGTTTAGGGATCAGTCTGTCACCCAAACAGAGTCAAATCAGAGTTAGCTTTTGCTGGAATTATTGAAAGAAAGGTTCTCTCTTCTCACCATGCTGTCAAACTATTAGAATGAAGCCCAGAGTTGAGGAGAGAAAACAAAATGCCCTTGTCTAGGAATAAAGACAACAAAGGGGAAAACAGACCCAAGAGATGGCTAAAGACAGACTTCTGGTGATAATTTAGCACTTAGATGCAAGTAGGCTTGAAGCCCAGTGTCCAGTAGATCTTGGGATTTCTGTTATATGAACCACACCTTTTTTTTTTTTTTTTTTTTTTTTTTTTTTTTTTGCTTGAGCTAGTTTGAACTGGGTCATTAGAACTTCAAACACACTGTCATTGACGTATTGACAGGAGCTTTCATTTCATATGGCCATCCATACCTGTCAGGACTCCCTGGGACCAGAGACACAGGCCAGATGGCTCTCCCCCACCACCAGTGTCCACACTCCCACTTGTCCATGTCCTTGGGCAAAGGCATAGGATGCAGGCATACCCTATCCCTCGGTGCTTTTGGGGCAGGGGGCAGAATGCAGACTTGCTCTTGTACAAAAGCCTCAGAGATTCACTAAATCAACTAAACTGTGCCCCGCCTGATACTACACAACTACGGCACCTTCACATGCTCAGTCCTCTCTACCTTAATGCCACAGTAAATACTCTACAGCAGGCAGTGAGGGAGGTGAAGACGCGAATTCTCTCCAAGACATGAAAGCAGTTCAGGGTAATGACGTACAGCATGGGCCGTGACCTCGGGCAGAGCTAGATTTAAACCCAGACTCATTATTACAGCTATTTAGCCTGGGGCAGCTCTCTGAGCCTCTGTTTGTTCATCCAAAAAAATGGAATGATAATACCTACCTCATAGGGTTGTTTTGAATTTTATTAAATTTTAAAAAGTATAGAGGTACGACTCCTGGAAAATTGTGTGACAGTAGCTACTAAAACTGAGTATTTTTACCCCATGACTCTACAACTTCCTTCCTACGTATACACTAACAGAGATGCTTACATATGTCCAACCAAAGAAATGCATGACAGTGTTTATAACAATGCTATTCACAATAGCCAAAACCTAGAAAATAACCAAATGTCCATCTGCAGTAGTACGGACAAATCAATTGTAGTCTAGTCATGCAAAACGCTATAGGGCAGTGAGAATGGCCAGTCTTCATCTCCAGACAGCAGTATGGCTGAATCTCACAGCAGGGGACACACTGAATGTGTTCCATTTATATAAGGTACAAAAAGAGGCAAAATTACTCCATGCTGTTAAATGCCAGAATAGTGGTTGCTCTTGGGGAAGTTGCTGACTAGAAGAAGGCAAAGGGGTAAAGGAGTTCTATTTCTGGACCTGGGTGATGTTGCACGTTGGGTTCAGTTTGTAAAAACGCACTGGTTGAGCATAATGTATGTACTTTCATATATATATATATATATATATATATATATATATATATATGTTATTCTCCGAGACAAAGCCAATCCCTTATCTGGGAAAGTATGGGCAAACATCCACCAGGTCTTCCAACAGTGAACCCACTGGCCTTCTCTCCTCCCAGTCCATGCTGTACGTCAGCTCCCTCTTTCACGATTTATTCATGTCCAAGAATACCACCCTGCCTATCCTCCCTTCTTCCTTTGAAATCTGCAGAGCTGCAACTAGTCTTAAAGGTGCCTTGGCCACCAAGCTTACCCCACCCTCTATTTGCTGGCCCTACCCCTCCTGGAAAGGGAAGGGAGCTAAGGAAATCCTCCAAAACATCAACTCCGTTTTATCAAGTGGGCCTCTAGAGAAGGGTGTTTGAACCTTACCTTGTGCTGAAAGATGGACAGCAATGTGGACAGAAGAGAATTTTTTAAAGCCTTGAACTATAATACCTTTTTGAAAAAACTCAATTTTCCATAAAAACTAAGAAGTAGTCATGTCAGACTAACCTAAATTCCTTTTCTGTCAAGAATACTGATTTATCATAGTAAAGACATGCAGGAGTTATAATACATATGGACTTGAGCCAATCTTTTCAAAAAGTTTCTCACGCTGAGGACTCTAAGGTGGACAGAACAAAGAAGGTGTGTCACTGGTGAGAAAACAGCCTTCAAAGGGTGAGCGGCTTCTGGTGTGAGGCCAGGCCTTGCCCGGTCCTCATTCTCATTACGAGTTTGGGTGGGACTGGTCATGTCTGGGGGTGACCTAACACTGACAGTCAGTGAGCATCCCAGATGATGCTGTGGGATCTCAAGAGATCACGTAGGCTTAAATAGCCTACATCTAGTAGGACAAACTTTGATGGAGATAAACAGAAAGCTATACAGCTTGATCCTCCAAAATAAACCACCCATAAACCTGGAAGGTATAATTTGTAACCGTAAACTAGAACTGAGGAATCAAATAGACAAGATGAGGCAAGAGAATGCATGTGCTCTGTGACTGCCTGATAACCAAACGCAATTTTAGATTACATGAATTAAAATATAACTTACAGGAAAAGGGAGAGGATCATTTGTGTCAATTTGATCATCAGATTTTTATTCTGAGCCCCACTCTTTGAGAGAGGTGTAGGTAAGCTGGTAGGTAGTAAATTGAAAGGAAGTATTTTTGTTAACTTTTTTTTAAGCCATAGAGCACCCATGGTATAGAGAGAAAGATTAAAAAAAAAATAGATCAAATCCTGCAAGGTACTTCCATGCTAGTAGAAAGGATGAGCCTAGATCATAGAAGGAGGTAGATCAAAGCTGAGGGGCAGGTTCTATCGAGTACGGGCTCAGAGTGGCAGTAGTCCATCTCTAGGGTCCAAATAGAACACTGGTGCTTGGGTAAAATGCCCCTTTCACAGAATTCAAAAGCATGAGCTCTGGGGCCAGACTTCCTGGGTTCAAATCCCAGACTCACTACTTGCTGCCTGTGTGACTCTGAGCAAGTCACTTGCAGTCTATGTGCCTCAGTTGCCTCATCTGTAAAATGTCGATGATAACAATGAGTTGCCAGAGTAAGGCACCTACTGGAAGGTAAAGCCCTTAGAACAGTCAGTGCTCAGCATAGATAAGTACCAAGTAAATGTCAGCCACCACCGCTGCTGGTGTTACTGTAGTCCCTGATGTTCATACTTCATCCTAGCAGCATGGCTGATGTTGGTACCTCTCACCTGGCCTGCTCAGAGAGAATAAGCTGGGTAGAAGGACAGCTTTCCAAATTCATCCCAATGACAGAGACCATGTTATGAGTCATACCTGAGTCTCTTGAAATGAGAAACCTTTGGAGGTACCAGGATGTTTGGGCTTATGCGGGCAACTCGGCTGTCGCATGAGCAGCCCCCTTCAGGGGTCTGAAGCGTTCCCACATTGGAAAAGAGATCCCGCAGGTTCTCTGTGGCCCTCAAAGAGATGATTCCGCCTAGTGAACAAAGGTGAGGAAGAGTATTTGAATCTTTATCTTACACACAGACCACCTCAAGATGAAGCGGGCTTCCGTGTCATTGGAGATACTCCAGAAGAAGCTAGACAGACTTTGGAGTTGTACGTCTGGTACTCGATAGGTGTGCATGTAGTGCAACAGAGTCCAGAAGAACAAGAGGTGACTGGCCTGGGGAAGTCAGTGAAGACTTCTCAGAAAAGGGGAACTTAATGGAAACTTGAAGGAGAAGTAGAGCATAGGCAACTGGGAAGGAGAATTCCGGTGCGGGGGGGGGGGCGGGGAGACCACTGCACAGTGGGGTCAGAACAGGCTCTGTCTTTCCACTAACTATTGGCCAAGTGAACTTATGGAGAACTATTATCCATCCAATTTTAGTTCTTCTCTTGTAAATTAGAGAGAACAATGAATACACCTTCTAGGACGTTGTGAGCATCAGAGGAGGTAAAGGACTGCATGGTGTAAGGTAATAATCATGCCTTCTTACCATGCCTTGACAAGTTGCTAGGTTCATAGCAAAAGCAACCCATGGCTTTAATCTCTCCCCTGTCTACTACCTCTACTCCATCCCCAGGGAACTCCTGAGTTGTCTCCTAGGCAAAATGCAACAACAAACTCTTGCCCGAACACTACAGGACTCAGGCTGTGCAAGGTGCCAACAGCTTAGCTACCCCAGAATCCCGGGTGTAGCCAGGAACCCAAGAAGCTGTGGTCATTCACAGTTCAGACTCCTCCCATCTCCCGTCCTCTCCTCTCCCAGCCAGCAGGCCTCCCCAGCCCAGAATTCTAAGCCACGGGTTGGGAAGCCATCTGGCTGCGGGGAGAGTTAATAATTTATAATGGAGATAATCACCCTTCAAGATCCCTGCCTCTTGGGACCATTAAAACGGATTCAATTGAGAGTCAGTGAGTTCTTTACATGAGGGGACAGGGAGAAGGAGGGAGGGCAGGGTGGGAGGTGGGGAGGAATAGCGGAGGAGAAAGGGAGGGGGAAAATCAACTAGATGTTTAGCTGATCTGCCCCCCTAAAGGAGGTAGGGGAAGAGGGAAATTATTCAGTCCAAGAAGACAATCTTACCCAGCTTTCACAGCACCAGCCCAGCAAGAGCGCAATTTACGGGTCTTTTCTCCTAGCCAACTCTCTCTATACAAAGGGGAAAAAAAATCAAACACATGCAAGAGATGGGGAGAGAGATGCAGACAAGAGAAAATAAGCCTGCCCAGCAATCATGTCTGGGGCTGCTGGGATGACTGTCTCTGTTCTCTTTCCAGGGCACAGTAAGGCCCCCACTGTGCTAATTATCCCCATTACTTGACAAATTCTCCATTAACAAAGCAAGTAGTGCCAGAGCTGGCAGGGGGATGTGCAGAGGCTCCGGACAGACGAGAGCTGTTCAGACCCAGACCAGACAGCCCCCAGCTACACCATGGGGCAAATGTGGGGCACAGCCCCGTCTATGGGGTTGACCTTGGAGGTGTGAGGTGCAGAGCATGCTTCCTTCTTCCAGTGTCATGCAATAGTTGAGGGTGGGAAACCTGAGTGTAGGACGTAGGGACAGTGCCCAGGAATGCCATCTCTAGTAAGGGTTATAACATGGGTGAGGGCTAAGCATGGGAGTCCGGGGCAAGCTAAGGGCAGCCTCTGAGAACGGAGCAGAGCTGATTGGTATGTTCAGGACCAAGAACAATGGCCGTTGGGTGCTCCCATGATTTTGGAAAGCCACTGGAAAGGCTGTTCCACAGCTCTGGCTGCACATCCATCTTACACCAGCAGCACTCCTATCGCACTTACACTGTGCAAGGCATACTCCAAGTATGTGACACCTGAAATCATTCAATTCCTGCAGAAACTGAAGAAGTGTACCTGTTATTATCCCTGTTTCATAGATGAATGAACTGAGATCTCCAAGAGATTAAATAATTTTTCCAAAGTCATGAAGTTCATAAGGGGCAGATCTAGGTCTGGCTACAAGTCCAGGCCATAGCCCCATCTAATCTACCACATCCCTTTCTCCACCAGGGGTCCCTGGCTCTTTGGCAGAAAATTCCAGTCTTGGCCCAGTAACCCAGGATCTCACAGGGGAGAGCTTTGGCTACACTGATCAATTCAGCTCTACCAGTATGTGTCTCTCTCCTAGACCCTGTACCCCCCCTCCTACACAGTGCCTCTGCCTCATCCTTGCCTCTCACAGGATATCTTCTATACAGCAGTCAGAATGATCCTTAAAATAGAAGTCATTACTTCCTCCTTCAAAACTCTCCACTGATCTGTCTACGTACTCTGAAAGAAATCCAAGGTCCTCCCTGTCAATATAGTCAATGATATTGTAATAGTTCTGTATGGTGACAGGTTGTGACGATACTTGTGGTGAGCAAAGCATAATGTTTAAACTTGTTGAATCACTATGTTGTACACCTGAAATGTGTACATGTGTAACATAATATAGTATTGTGTGTCAACTACACTCAAATAAAAAAATTTTTAAAAAGATTAGTCCTCCCTGTCTTCCGCAAGACCCTACTTGGTCTGCTCCCAGCTATCTCCCCAAGCTCATCTATTACTTCTCACTGGGCCCCAGACACACCACCCCCGTGGTGTTTTCAGAAATCACTAAGTATGATTCAACCTCGGAGCCTTTGTTTTTGCTATTCCCACTGCCCGGAATGCCCTTCCCCAAACCCTCTCACGTTGTGTTCCTTCTCTGCACCCCAGACCTCCACTCTAATGCCTCCTCTATCTAAACTAGTTTTGGGGGGATGATAAATAAAATAGCTTTGGGGGAACTCATTAGTACTCTTCAGTCTTCTCCCCTTCCATACTTTGTGGGGGAACTGTCCCTCCACATCTTCCCATTCTACCTGTTCCCAAGGAACTGAGAAGAGGAGGTGCAGGTACCATCACCAAATGACCAGCCCTCAGCTCCCACCTCTACTGAAGAAGTCACTGCCTGAGAGAGAGAGGAGGCCAGAGGACAGGGATCTAAGACCCGTTGATGGCAGGGCAGTACACCATGACTCAATGAGCTCACCTGTTGCAACACCCCCAGGTTCCCACTGACCACTGCCCCCACTTCTACAGGGTATAAATTGTTCCAACCCTCATACTCTGACCTGCAGAGAGGCATAAACACATGAGGCAGAAAGAGAAGAAAGAAAGGCGTGGAGAGGCAGGAGAAGACACAGCAAGGGGGCAATCTTGGGACTCTCCCTGAACAGGGCAAGTATCAACAGCTCAGGAGCTTTGAAGGTGGGTATGGTGCCTGGCACAGTAAGCTACGGATGAATGTTTGTTGGCTGGACTGAGGGGAGGAAGCAGGTGGAAGTTTGGAGAATTCAAAGGAGAGATCTTTGGGTCAGACAACTGGCAGACTGGCTCTAGAACTCTACCCTGACAGTGTAAGAGGCACAACCACTCACCCAACCACACACCCACCCAGAGAGAAAGAATATCATAGCTGGAGAAGATCATAGACACCTGGTTCAAATCCTTCATTCTGTAGGTGTCATAAGTATCTCTCCAATAAATTTCTAGGGACATCCTTGCTCCCAGGTTCTGGTGTTCTAGAATTTGGTTAAGAGCCAGACTCTGGAGTCAGACAGAACTGGATTCTTATCCTAGATCCACCATATTGGCGCTATGTAACCTATGGCAATTACTTAATCACTCTGAATGTCAGTGTTCTCATTATAAAGGAGAAGTAATACCTGCTTTCTTAATCTGGCTATTGTAAATAAGGCTGCTATAAATACAGGGGTGCATGGATCCCTCTGAATTAGTGTTTTTGTATTTGGGGCAACACATCAGTCTCATAATCTGGGTATCTTTTAGATAAGGGGGTAAATACATGAACCCTCCCTTCATATGTCCACAGTACATTCACTAGTCAATCACAGAACCTTTTTATTGAGCCAGATGGAACCTCAGATCCTTGTTAACCAACCAGTCTAGGCATGTACTACCCACCCATCAATACAATGGGCATGTGAAATGAAACCTTTGGGCTCATCCTGCAGTAATTAAACACAGGTAGACAGTACACAGTGGACCTGCCTATGCCAGACTCTGGCCTCTAACAGTGAATTCTTATATAATGACGAACCTCTCCACCTAGTGCTGCTAATCCAGAATTTGTAATCATTCAAATGCAGTTCCATATCCTGAGTTCCAAATTGAAAGTTCCAATTACATCTTTCTCTACAAAGTTCTAGGTTTTACTTAACAGTAAGAATATTTTAAAGGTTTTAAAACTGAAAAAAAATCAACAATTCTACCATCATGGCTTCAACTTCAGGGTTCTGTGAATAATCCTGGAATGTTTATGGCCTTTTGTTTATGATACATTATTATACAATCAAGACTAATACAACCTGTAATTTTGCATTAATTTTCCCACTTTACTTATTAGTATCTATTTATATCTTAGCTTTTAAAAGTATGCTATGCTTGAAAGGCAACAAAACTACATCTCTTTTTATTTATTTTTTCTTTTTTTGTTGTTGTTATTTATTTATTTATTTGTTTGTTTATTTATTTATTTTTTATTCTTTGCCCCAGGGGTACAGGTCTGTGAATCATCAGGCTTACATCTTTCACAGCATTCACCAAAGCACACACCCTCCCCAATGTCCATAAAATACCCTATAACTCCATCTCTATGCTAAGCCAGGTTGGGCTTTTGTTATTCCAAACCAGGGACGTCTCTTTTTATGTTCCAAAGGTGAGTACCTAAGACAGGGTAGCAAGAGGATGCTAAGAAGTCACAATATTTATTATATCCAATACAACTCATTCATTTATTCATTCAACAAATCTCCAATAAATATCTGCTACTCGCCAACCAACAGGTAAGGCCCAAAGCCCCAGAGATCCCAGCCAAAGCTTAGAGAGCGAGGGGAGACAGATACGTGAGCAACCACCACAAGAGGAGGCGATGGGCACTTTAATAAAGATGTGCACAAGCATTATATGAGCACAAAAGATGCACCAGTGACTGGCCAAGAGACACAAGAAGGCTTCTGAATGGTGCTTCAAAGAATGAGGGGTTTTGCTAGACCAGACCACAGGGGATGTATAGCAACAGAGGGAAGGCATTAACAATGTAAGGGAAATGTGAAAGATCAAGGAGTATTTAAGAAGTAAAAAGAAGTCCTATCTGGGGGCTCCTGAGTGCCTCAGTCAGTTAAGCACCTGCCTTTGGCTCAGGTCATGATCTCAGGATCCCGGGATCGACCCTGTGTTGGGCTCTCTGCTCAGGGGAAAGTCTGCTTCTCCCTCTCCCTCTGCCCCTACCTCCTACCCCCTGCTAGTGCTCTCTCTCTCTCCCCCTCTCTGAAATAAATAATAAAAATAAAATCTTTAAAAAAAGTTTTATCTGGCTGGAATGTACGGTGGATGGGAGGGATGAGTGGAAGAAAACATTAAGCTAAAAAGTCATGTTGGGAACAGAGTTGGAAAGGTCCTGGGTATAAAGCTAAGGCAGTCTTGGGGAACCACTGTGTTTTAAGTAGTAAGGGAACTGGTTTTAAAGCAGAGAGACCAATTAGCAGATAACTGCTGTTATCCAGAGGAGATATGAGAAGGACCTAAACTCGATCCCTATACCAAGTCTTAACCTTACGTGGCCATTCCCCATATAGCTGAACAGCCATACTGATCCCATATCTGAGACCACATCCTATCCAAGCATATAATCAAAAAAAAAGAGAGAGAGAGAGAGAGAAAGAAGCTAATAGCTCCTGTTCTAGATTCAGTGCTACAATCTGGAACTGCCTGATCTGTGGAATTCTTGATTCTAGCCTATGTTGACATGTCCAGACCTCTCAGCCTCTGGCCACACCATTACACAGCCCAATCTCTTTGTCCCCAAGCCTCCAGAGAGAGTGAGTCATCCTGGATGCTTCAAATCCTCCCTAGGGTACAGGGTGCTCAGCTGCTCTTGGAAGAATGGACCAAAATAGAAGCTTAGCAGGCATGAACCAATCCTGAAACCTTAACATCCACTTCCAGCATCACCAGAACAAAGAATAACCAGATATCTGAACCCTTTGGGTGTTCTAAAAAGCACTTCCTGAGTTCAGGGGAAAAAACAAAACAAAAAACATTAAGTCTAGAGCAATTACATCCATGAAGTTGGGACGAGGATGACCTTCAGAAGAAACTACAAGGATTAGTCCACTAGAACTAGCCTAAACCCATACTTCCTCCAGTATGCTCTTCAGAAAACCAGTCCCATGAGATGCTCTAAAAACTAAAAGAAAATAAAGAGTCTTCATGGTAAATGTTTCAGAAACATTGCTTTTCATACAATGTTTGTTGATAGCAAAATTCGTATGTGGAAGTCTGGTCCCTAGTGTGATGATATTAAGACATGGGGCCTCTGGGAGTTCAGTAGGACCTGAAAGTGAAGCCCCTGTGAATGGAAATAGGGCCTTCATAAGGGCTGACATCAAAGATCTTGCTTCTTCCTCTCTCTGCTCTCCACCATGTTTGGATACAAGAAGACAGTCATCTACAAACCAGGAAGTGGGTCCTCACCAGAAACCAGACCTGCCAGCACCCTGATCTTAGACTTCTCGGCCTGCAAGAACTGTGAAAAATAAAATTTTGCTGTCTAAGGCATCTACTCTATGGTATATCTATCACAGAAGCCCAAACTGACGAAGCATTGAACAGTTTTCTGATTTTAGAGACTGGCAATGAACAACAGAATACCGAGGCTCCAAGAAGCCTTGTAGAAAAGAAATCTGAATGAATCTGGGTAAGCTTCCTTCTTTTGCAGATGAGGCAAACTGAGGCTTGAGCCATTTCCATATAGCTCTGCATTGTCAGCTACTGTTCCCTAGGCTGCAAGTGAAGGTAAGAAACCACCTAGCAAGAACTATGTCTCACTCTCCATGAATTCCCAGAGCCTGGTCACCTACATGACAGTCAAGAGATCCCTGAATATTTGTGGACTATGTGACCAAAAGAAAGTTTGGAGTTTTTTCAAATGGAGGTAGATACACAGGCTTTTAAGTTTCTTATCCCTCATCCATTCAGACACTCAAAAATATTTATTGTGCATCTATTATGTTCTGTCTGCGCTGTCAGCAGTGGGGATAGAGCTAAGAATAAAACAGCCTCAGCCTTTACCTTCACCAAGCTTATAGCCTAGTAGGGGAAGGAAGGTCAAGAACACTCAAAATTATTACGAGGCTCTGCAGAGAGAGAAAGTATAGGTTTGAGCTGCTGCATGCCCATCCATCTTTCTCCTAGAGTCTCTCTTTCCAAGGATGGATGTTATTGCTATTACTGGATCTCCATTAAAATAGTTTCCTTCCCACACCCACCCTCTTGCTTCTTTATTTGTAGAACAAAAAAAAAAAAGTTCCCAACACCCTGTCAGAGTAAAAGCAATTGTGAAATCCCAAGTATAGTATAGAGCTGTGACCGCCTCTCCCTAGAAACATCTCCTCCCCGGGAAGCATCTGCCCTCCTCAGTTAGTCAGAAAGATCCAGCACGCAGAACCCCATTCAAGGCAATGTGGGGGCTGGTCTCTACAACACCTTCCCAAAATAATAAGTCTTCCAGAGAGTTTACCTTGGGTCAGCCCAAGCTTTTCTAGCAGCTGGGGCGGTGGTGGTGGGGGTGCTGCCACTTTTATTCCTAAGTCTAGGACTGTTCAGGCAAGCGCTGACTCTGGGTAGCCAGCTGCCTCCTGATGCCTCTTTTGAACCCTTCCCTCTGTGGACTCTGGAATTCCTGCTGTTCTTATTTGACTCCTCACAACACAAAATCCTGTATCTTCTCTAATCAAATGATTTCTTTGCCAAACATTCTCAGTTAGAGCCACTTGTATCTCAGGGTGGGAGCAAAGCAGACAGCATCTTTTCCTCCTACTTTTGCCATTCGAGGGTCCTATGGCATTTGCAACCCATCCTCCCTCCATACTCACTGTTTACCTACCACTTGTGGTCAATTAGATTATTGTGCAAAAAAATTCACTCATCACCCCGTCTATCTCCATAGGTGGAGTACTTCCCCACCCCTTGACTTTAGCCAAAGAAATATTAGCAGGCAAGACATGACTGAAGGTTTAAAAAGTTCTTGGTTCTTTGCACCTTTGCTATCATGATGAAAACAGCCTGGACTAGCCTGCCTGTCCCAAGAGGCGAATGACCAGAGCCATTCTAGCCAGCCACCCCAACCATGACCAACCTAGATTAGCCAAATCCCATCCAACCTGCAGATGCAAGATCAATGAATTACCTAGGTAAGTCTGGCCTAAAGCAACTATCTCCTGGTATAGAAATTGAATCAGTGCTTACTATTCCGTGCCACCAATAACTTTTGTGGTTATGTTATACAGTAATAACTGACCAATACATCACCCCAAGATTACTCTGTCATAGTCACTAATATGTTTAACTCCTAGCTAGCAGTTCCCTTCTGCTTCTTGACTCCGCCCACTGTGTACAATGTCCATGTGTACGGTTGCTCTAGTTTCACAACCCCATGGTTTCTTCTGTTTTAGTAACCTTCCCTTCATCCTCACTCCCTTCATACCCACCTGGACTTTGACCTCACTCACAACTACTTCCCCACCACTCATCTCAGAAAAACCTTATTTCTATTTTCCATCTCTTCCTAATTATCTTCTTTAACCTTATAAATCCATAGCACTTCCAACGCTTCACTCTCTCCATGTATTACCGCTTAACTCCTAATGGAGACAGGGCTTCATGGCCAACTATTCCCTCATGCCATGGACTCCCGACACCCACACCCTGACAGTCCTCCATCATGGAGGACATTTAAGCAGCCACTCCCTTGCTCCTGAGTAACTGATCAGCCCACTGTGCCAGTGAGTGCAACGATAATTCTGTCGCTCTTGATTTGGTGGCTCGATAACCCTTAAACTTTTTCTCAATCTTCTCTCTTCTTCAGTTCTTCCAAACCCTTTCCCCACTCTTCACTCAGTGGATGCTACAGGGGCTTCCATTTTACTGGGCAACGTGAAGCCTGTGAATGTACAGGCCTGCCATGTCTCTCCCCTTCAGCTCCTCACTTTTCTCCCAACTGCTGGCCCCACTCTTCCCTTCTCAATGAAAAATGGTCCCTTCCAGACTGACTCCCCTATTCTCTATCTCCAAGCTCTCACCTCTCCAGGACCTTGTTCTATCACTACCTCCCTGAACTTTCGTCCATAGCCCCTCTGCTCACCCCTTTCCCAACGGACCCACGGCTCAGCCACGGCCTTGGAACCTTGAAATAAAACAGAACCTTTCTTCTTCCCTCACCTCTGGGATATTCTGTAATTTTTCTCTCCATCAAGACATATAATCCCTACTTCTCCCTTTCTATCTCATCTTCTGTATCTGGCTTCTGTCCCCAACATACCTTCAACTCACAGAGCTCTTCCCAGGTTACCAGTGGCTTTGGAAATACCTAAACCAGAGCCCCTTCTCAGGTCCCACCCTGCAAGCCCAACCAGAGCCCCTTCTCAGGTCCCACCCTGCAAGCCCAACCAGAGCCCCTTCTCAGGTCCCACCCTGCAAGCCCAACCAGAGCCCCTTCTCAGGTCCCACCCTGCAAGCCCAACCAGAGCCCCTTCTCAGGTCCCACCCTGCAAGCCCAACCAGAGCCCCTTCTCAGGTCCCACCCTGCAAGCCCAACCAGAGCCCCTTCTCAGGTCCCACCCTGCAAGCCCAACCAGAGCCCCTTCTCAGGTCCCACCCTGCAAGCCCAACCAGAGCCCCTTCTCAGGTCCCACCCTGCAAGCCCAACCAGAGCCCCTTCTCAGGTCCCACCCTGCAAGCCCAACCAGAGCCCCTTCTCAGGTCCCACCCTGCAAGCCCAACCAGAGCCCCTTCTCAGGTCCCACCCTGCAAGCCCAACCAGAGCCCCTTCTCAGGTCCCACCCTGCAAGCCCAACCAGAGCCCCTTCTCAGGTCCCACCCTGCAAGCCCAACCAGAGCCCCTTCTCAGGTCCCACCCTGCAAGCCCAACCAGAGCCCCTTCTCAGGTCCCACCCTGCAAGCCCAACCAGAGCCCCTTCTCAGGTCCCACCCTGCAAGCCCAACCAGAGCCCCTTCTCAGGTCCCACCCTGCAAGCCCAACCAGAGCCCCTTCTCAGGTCCCACCCTGCAAGCCCAACCAGAGCCCCTTCTCAGGTCCCACCCTGCAAGCCCAACCAGAGCCCCTTCTCAGGTCCCACCCTGCAAGCCCAACCAGAGCCCCTTCTCAGGTCCCACCCTGCAAGCCCAACCAGAGCCCCTTCTCAGGTCCCACCCTGCAAGCCCAACCAGAGCCCCTTCTCAGGTCCCACCCTCCAAGCCCAACCAGAGCCCCTTCTCAGGTCCCACCCTCCAAGCCCAACCAGAGCCCCTTCTCAGGTCCCACCCTGCAAGCCCTGTTTGTTGCTTTTGGCCCTGTTGACCCCTTCTGTGAATCTCCTGCCTCCCTGAAGATCACTCTGCCTGTGAAGGTAACTTTTAGTTGCCTTCTCCCCATCCCATCCTTTAGATGTCAGTGTCCCCTGGAGCTCTGTCCCCAAATCCCTTCACCACCTGCCCACTCCTGGTCCTTGATGTCCTCAGGCAACTCAGACACACCTTGACGAAAACCTATTTATTATTTTCCTTGTCCACAGCTTCCCTTATCTATTTCTTCTGATCTGTTTTCTTCCCTAATATTATCATCCCTTCAGTAGGTCCAACTAGCAACCTGGGCATTATCCATTAACCTCACCTCTCTCTCACTGCCTCACAACCAATCAATCTTCACGTGTCCCTATATCATCTCAACACCCCCTACTTCCTTCTCTCTCTTCTTTCTACATCCCTCTCCCCTCCTTCCCTTCCCACCCTACTCGGTTCAAGCACATCTCTTTCATTTGGATTATTTCAAATGATCTTTGTACTTGCAACTTCTTCCTACTTCCAACCCTCCTTATACACTGCTTCCAAGACAGAATTAACTTTCTAAAATTCACATTTAAACATATCACTTTCCTGATTCTAAAGAAACTCCAAAGGCTTCCTTGTTGGTTGCCAATAGGAAAGAGTCCAATCTCCTTAGATTCAGACTCCAGGATCAACTAACATTTTTGAAAGCTTACTGGATACAAAGCACTGTTTTCATTTTATCCCTGCAGATATCCAGTGATGTAATATTACCTGCACTTTAGGGATGGGGAAATTGAGACCTCAAGGCTAAGTAACTTGTCTAAGGTCACATAGCTGGGAAGAAGCTAAAATCAAACCCAAGCCTTCCCACTTGGATTGGGGTCCCTTCCATTATGTCCTGTAGTGGTTAGCCTTTAGGATTAATAATTTGGGACTCTGGCTACATGATGTTCTATGTTTATCTGATTAAGTTTCTCAAAAGTGACCTCCTTTTTCTATATTTGTCACCCTATCAAATTTCTGCTGGAAACCAAAATCTGAGGGGACCTCACTTTTTTTTTTTTTAAGATTTTATTTATTTGACAGAGAGATAGAGAGCACAAGTAGGCAGAGCGGCAGGCAGAGGGAGAAGCAGGCTCTCTGTGGGGCAGGGAGCCCAATTCAGGACTCGATCCCAGGACCCTGGGATCATGACCTGAGTCAAAGGCAGTGGCTTAACCAACTGAGCCACCCAAGCACCCCGGGGAACCCCACTTTAATCCTGGGTTTTCTGGTCCCATCAAACTTAAATTATTGTAGGTTAAAAGTCCTCAGGCAAACACCAAACATTCTCAGCATCAGATACCACACAAAATTTCCAGTGATCCCACCATCCTCTGGAAATAGTCACATTTTCAACCTCCTATACGCCCAGGAAGGTCTTCTTCATTCTCCCACTAACTGGAAGAAACACTGTCTCCAGCAGACTTTCTTCTGGAAGGCATTGTAAAACTTAGAGGGACTGTTCGGCTAGAGTTCAAGCAGCCCTTGTGGCTTTACCACCTCTAGGCAGGGCTGTGGGAGGTGGTGGAACAAGGTTGGAAGAGACAGTGTTGGTATAGGAGTTGGCACTAGCTTTGTGAGCTTTGCCAAGTTGGGCCTCAGTTTGCTCACCTGGGAAACAGGAACAAAAACAACCACCAAGCACAGGGACATCTGGAGGACAAAATGAGATTCTGTATACAAAAAACACTTACGAATGCAAATTATTACTAGCCCAAAGCAGTCTATTCACACCTGGGCCAAAGAAAAGACAATTAGCCCCAGAAAAGACAATTAACATGATACTTTTAGTGGGGAAAAAAAAATCTGTCTTTGAATATAATTACTTTTACACTTGCTTGGAAAATCTCTATCCAGTCTCAAGAGGGTTAAAAATGAGGAAGGGAGACAAATTCATGCTGAAAATGGTAGCAAAAATAAAACCAATTAAGTTTTTACATCATGCTCTCTAAAAATTTTTAATCAAACTTGCTCCTCTTTTTTTTTCTTTCATTGGTCATCTTGGCAGAAAAACCCCACATTAGCCTTATATAGGAGCAGTGATCAGTAACCATGCTGAGCTTTTACTATCTGGAGTAGCTGCTGGAGGAAAGCTCTTGAGGAGAAGGAAGTAGTAAACAGGGACGAGGAGCCCAAGTTCAGGAGACAGACAGAGGTGGGAGGCCCCAAAAGCTCTGACCCAGGTACACAAGCCTCGGAGTGGCCGAAGGAGCAGGAAACAGGCATGCACACCTGGAAAGAGTGTGGGGAAAGGGCATGTCAACCCTGTAACCTTGTGGCATTTTAGGCAGTGTCCCTTTTGGGTCCAGGGACAACCACTTCACACACTTCCTTGTCTCTTTCCCCAGTCCCAGCAAGGCTACAGTAAAGACCTCCAAAAACCAATCTGCATGCATATTGTGGCCTTCTTCTTTCCAGCATTTAACTACCCTCAGTGCCAGAAAGTTCCTTCTGGAATGTGAAGGATCTCTCAAGCTAGAGGCCAGTCTTCTCTTGCTCTGTGCTTGAGAGTCTGTCCGATGATAGCCTCCTTCCATTCATGAAGGTTTACAGGGCTTCCTACTGAAGGGAGCTTTTAGACATCAGTTACTACTGCCCCTTCCTTTCACTGATGAAGAGACACAGGCCCCAGGGGTCTAAGTGATGCCCCAGCCATCTGTTACTCTTCCTTTCTTCTTCATAGAGCTGGTGCTCCAAAAATCTAACTGTTTCAGTTCCTTGGAAGAAATACATTTAAAAAAAAATCCTAACCACAGTAGAAGAGGGCACTGAAATGGAACACAATTAGCAAGAGGGCCTGTCACCAGTGGCTTTGGTATTCTTTTACCAAACAGTAATTAAACATGATACAATAACAGCATTTGTAAAACACTTAAGAGTTTATGAAAAGTATTCTCTCATATATTATCTCATTTAATCTTCAAAGTTTCCATTTAAAATACTCCTTAGGGTCACCTCTGTGGCTCAGCTGTTAAGCGTCTGCCTTTGACTCAGGCCATGATCTCAGGGCCTCGATCCCAAGAGGCAGGTGTCAAGAAAGGATTAGACATGCTGGAATTTTATTGGGAGAAATACTCATAAAAGATAAAGGGGGAGGGAGCAGGAGTAGTCAGGGAGAGCATTCAGACCTTGATGCAGATCTAATACCTGTGCAGGGAGTGAGGCAGGAAGGACTGGGGATGAAGAAGCTCACTGCAACACAGCTCAGAGAGTCTCCGCCATCCTAATGGGAAGTCCCCAGGCAAAAGCTGCTTGTTAGAGGGATCCTCCACTGTCGAGGAATGGACTTCACCATGCTCCTACATGCTTGGTCATCAGCTAGGAGCAGTCCTGGGAAGAGTGTGGTCTCACCAGGAGTACAGTGATCCAAAAGGAGTGGTAATTAGAACTCTGTCCACTCCGTTCCCTGTAGCAAGTCCTCTTGAAGGAGACCTAAGTGGTGCACCTCCCTCACCACCCCTTTAGGAGTGGGCCACCCCAGATTATCGATGAACCATTTGCTGAAACAAGAAGGTGAGGGGGAGAGTCAGGCATCTTTTTCTAGACCAAGGGGATAACCATAGTGAACTGTTGGCTGCTTATTTCATAAACTCTTAAGTGTTTTACATAGTGAACTGTTGGGAGCTCAGTGTCCAAGCGGTGGTATTCCACGCAGCTTGTTTGAGCATGTCATCTGAGCTTGTGAGGGCAGGCCTGTGGTAAAGATCCCTCCTCATTACTGAAGTTACTCTGATATGGCTGGTCATCCCCTCATCCCTAGCTTCTTAAACCCTTCCAATAGTTTTCAACTGCTCTTAGGATTAATACCATACCTTTTATCCTCTGCACCAGGTCCAGGGATCTTGCCTACTCTTCCATCTAATCCTTTCTTGGCAGAAACAGGAACAAATTTCCTTTGTTTGGGCCTTCTTGCCCTTTGCTCCCTTTCTGGGCCCTCTCAGGCAGCTGAGCTTCGCATCAGGAACACCTCAACCAACAAGAAAGCCTTTGGAGTTTCTTTAGAATCAGGAAAGTGATATGTTTAATGTTTAAATGTGAATTTTAGAATTCACATTTTTGTTCCTGTTTCCTGCCTCTTGGAACACCCAAATTGACATATCTACTGTGCTTGCCCTGCTTCTGTTCTCTTCCTCCCAACTCAGATTAGTACTCCTAAGAAGACTGAAAGGATCCCTACTACCCTGGTCTTATTTTCATAGGGGCTCTCTGGGACTCAGGCAGCACACTTTGTCATTTCTTATAGCACCTTGCCCAACATCTAGGCTTCCAGCCATCCTAAAATGTCAAGAATCATTTGTTTCCGGGGAAAGCAGCAGATGAGCTTTGCCAAAGCTCTGGTTCCTCAAAGTCAGTCAAACCAAGGTATTCCTTAGAGCAATTTTTCAAACCATACCTATGAAACCCAAGCACTTACAGATGCTCTATGTGGATCAAACGGGAGGCAGGTCTGCAGGCCTCTGGCCCCACTATAGCCAGAACTGCTCCACTTTTATCTTTTTTGTTTTGTTTAGTTCTGCTGCCAAAAGTAAAAATATATGTAATTTAAAAACAACTACCAGGAACATTCTCTTTCTGGTAATAGCAGGTTATTACCATTGAAAAAAATTAAAGATCTGGATAAAATCTGCAGTGGATCTTCTTTAAATCATCAAAATGCTGATCAGATAGTAATAAAATACTAGTTCAACACTGAAAGGAATCAGGAACCCAGAGAAGTATGGACATCACTTTTGCCCTAAAGGCATTTTCTGAATCTGGCAAATCTGAACTTAGTTTTGACAGTCTGCCAGAGTTAGAGACAGAAATCAATGCACAGAACCTGCATAAGATGGAAAGACCAAAAGAAGAGCTTTCTCACAATGAGCTGAGACTCTCAGGGTCAGAAAGAGCCAGAAATTGACTCATCCTAAAGAGTACCTGTGGAGTGTGTTTGAATTGCCTACGTTGTTGAAGGAACTTAAAGCTTTTAATGGTTGGGGGGAGGGGTCCCCTAGATTTATAGTGCCTTTGAATAACTGTTGGAAAAAAATAAAATTTCTCTCTGTAAGGAAGTATCTTCTTTATCTCAGCTTTGAATTTATAACCATGAATAATTTTCATATATAATGACCAACATACAATCAAAGATAACCAGGCAGACTATTAAAGCACAAGTGAGAAACTGTGGAACATATACATAGGAGTGAGCTTCTCATTCCCTCAGTTCTAAGACCCTATTGTGACTAGAAATATCTCCACCTGGTCCCAGTAACTAAGTTCTGCTAGCACCACCATCCTGGAATCTGACCAGCCCTATCTGTAATCTCCCTCCTAACAAAGTAGGAGCCTCCCCAAGAAGGTCAGCTCTGATACACCCTAAAGGACACCTGCAGAATCTGAGCATATGACCCCAGAGGCAGCCATGTGCTTTCACCATATGGAGAAAGTTCCACAGGTAGGTCTGTCCCTGTGGGAAGGTGGAACCATTTACACTATCAAGACAATAGTGCTTCCCCTTCAGGCCATGACCACCACATTATAGCTCTGTTTCCACTTTCTTCCTCCTCCTCAATAGTTCTGACCCTGCCTGCCTTCCCTCTTGATCAAGACTGCTCTCCTAATTAAAATAAACAAATGTCAGGAAGCAATTACTGCAGAGAGGGAGGCAGATGGTAGAATAGTGGCACTCTGGTATTGCATTAAGCAGTAACTTGCTATCTCTTCAAAGTTTCTGCACTTTAATTAAGCATCGTTATAGACAGGTTCAATGAGCTTTGGAGTGGGGTTTATCAAATTAACTTCTCACAGGGCTGATACTGTGTGATTGTAAGAGGTGTTCCTGATGCAAAGCTCAGCTGCCTGAGAGGGCCCAGAAAGGGAGCAAAGGGCAAGAAGGCCCAACCTTACCCCCTCTGCAGGCCAAAAGATGGGCCAAAACTCCACCCCCAGGGGCAGGGATGGTGAAATCGATAGGGATAGCCTAAATCGCAACACTGAGATAGCAAAGCCAGACGTGCCCCAAGCTGAGAACCAACTTTTCTCCTTGTGTGTGTGCCACACACATACGATTCTGGCCCAAGGAGGAGGGCCCAGGATCTGGGAGGTAGTAGAACACAGAGGTTAAATCAAATAGACTTGGGTTTCAGTTCTTCCTGGGATTCAAAAAACACTGGCCAAATCACTTTACTTTTCTGTGCCTCGAGGTTTTTTCCTCCGTTTGCAAAGTGGAAGCAAACACAGCTAACAACTGTTAAATACTTACTGTGTGCCAGGCACGGCTATAAGCCCTCTGTGTGTTTGCTTTGCCTCATTTACTCCTGCTCTCAAAAATCCTATGAGGTAGGTACGATTATTACCCCCATTTAACAGATGAGAGGCCTGAGGCACAGGGAAGATACACTTGCCTAAATCCATGCAGCTGGTAGGTGGAAGAGCCAGATTTTCAACCAGGCAGCCTGGATCCAGAGCTCATGTTCACTTGTAGTCACAAAAACCACAAAGCAAAATCAGAAACCCTTTTCTACAATTCAGCAAGAAAATCAAATAAGCCACTGCCATATGCAACATGGATAAATCTTAAAAACATTACATTGAGCAAAATAAAACATGAGTCTGAGTCCAATTTTATGAAATTCTAGAAAAAAACAAAGCCAATAAATAATGACAAAAACAATATCAGTGGTTGCCTATGGCGATGGGTGGAGATGGGGACTTACTGTAAACAGGTACAAAAAAAAATTTCTGGGGTAACAAGAATGTTCTAGATCTTGATTGTGGTGTTTTGCTACACAGGTATGTCTGCCAATACTCCTTGAACTGTATATTTAAATGGATACAATTTATTCTATATAACTTACACCTCTAACAAAATGTTTTAAACCTATGTATTAAAAGACTGAATACAAAAATACAAATGGCATGGCAGTTATCCTTGTTTGGTGGGATTCATTCACTCAACAAATATTTATTAGGCATTTATTATGTGTCAGGAATGTTCCAGGTGCTGGTGACATATCAGTGTAAACAGATTAAGGAACTTGCCTTTGTGGGTTGTAAATTCTATTGGGGAGAGATAGATAATAACCAAATACATAAGTATAACAAATACTATGCTCAATGGCGATAAGTACCCTAGAAGAAAATACAGCAGGGAAGGAGGAATTAGGAGAGCTGGAAAGAAAGGGTTGCAAATTAGGACGAGGGAAGGCCCCCTTCTCAGCAAGACATGTAAGCAGAGAAAGGAAAGAGGGTGAGGAATCGTGTCACCATGACAAAAGGCCTGTCCAGCCTCTATATTCTCCCTCGTGATCCTCTACCACAAAGCTGTCTCCCAAGTACACAGGCATCCTGGTTGCCACCTCCTTTACCTCAATCTTCCCAGACTCTCTCTGCCTCTTCTTCCTACAGCTGGCATTGTCCTACCTACCAAGAGGATCTCCAGCCCTGTCTCCAGCCCTCTTCTCCCTCCCTCTCCTCATGCCTCCCCACACACATACACATACCTCCCAGCAAGCCTTCACACCTTGCTTCACACCACCTGCTCAGTTTAGAGTATCTTGCCATCTACCGAATGCAAACTTACCTCCATCAGATAGGTTCTATCAAGAAAACAAAGCCAACATCCTAGGGGTAAGATTTGGGAGATCTGCTTAACCAAGACACCAACTTTGCCCCAAGTAAGATGGCCAGTGGCCAGGTCCAAGGCTTCAGGTAACCATCAATATTAGTGATCATTTACTAGGGGAGATACTAGGATTACAAACCTGAGTATACACAGCCCCAATCTTCATGGAGAAACAAGTGAACTATGAACTAAATAGCGTGTGATGCCTGTATTAATGGAAATACATCATTAACAATATAGTACTTTCTACTAATATTATTAAGTACTTGTTATTATTGTTATTGTTAATGTGTTAGGTGCTTGCTATAGTTCTTGCTACTGAAATTACCTACCCTTAGTATGCATAGCGCCACATAATCCTCACAGTAACCCTATGAGGTAGGCAACCTATTCCCATTTTACAGATGAGGGCAGAGAAGTTAAATAACATGCCCAAGGTCAGACAGCTTGTAAGTGACTGAATCAGAATTGGAATTATGTCTATCCTACTTCAGAGCCTTCAGAGTAACCACTATGATAAAATATGTCCAGGCATGATAATAGCTTAGGAGAAGAAGTGTTATCTCTGTCCAGTGTTGTGGGGACAGCTTCAGATAGGAGGCATGTAAATTCTTCAGATTCTGAAAGATTAATAATTTATCTGAAGGCTCATAAGGAGGAGGAGAGATTGAAAGGAAAAAAGAAGGGCGCCTGGCTGGCTCAGTGGGTTAAAGCCTCTGCCTTCGGCTCTGGTCATGATCTCAGGGTCCTGGGATCAAGCCCCGCATCGGGCTCCCTGCTCGGCAAGGAGCCTGCTTCCTCCTCTCTCTCTTCTTGTCTCTCAGCCTACTTGTGATCTCTCTCTCTCTCTCTCTCTGTCAAATAAATAAATAAAATCTTAAAAAAAAAAGAAAGGAAAAGAGAAGAATCCAAGGATAAAAGGAAACACAAGGAAAAAACACAGTAGGATGAAAGATGGCAAATTGTTGAGTATTGCAGGAGGTATAGTGTCAAGGGCAGGAGGATTGAGAACTTGAGCTTAGAGAGGTCAACAGGGCCCCAGTTTTGAAAGGCCTCTATGTCAAGCTAAGGACTTATGTATTTATTGTATTTAAAAAACCCTTATGTAGGATTTTCTATGTGCTAAGCACTGTTTTCAAGCCTTTTACAAATATTAACTTTTTAACACTTATAACAACCCTATGAAATATTATTATTATCTCCCATTTATAGGTAAGGAATTGAGGAATGGAAAGATTGCATAATCTGCCCAAGATAGCTGGTAAATGGAATTCAAACACAGACAATCTAACTCAGGTTTGGCTCTTAGCCACTACCTATTGGACACTGAAGAGATTTTACATGTAAGGCAGTATTTTACATGAGGAATGGTGTGATTCAGTTTTTTTCCTTAAGATCTCTCTCACAGTATGCGGGAGAGGAAGAGGCAATGGAGGGAGAAAAGAATTGATGGTAGGAAGACTACCCAGGAAAGTGTCAGAGTGCTGTAGCTGAAAGCTGATGAGGGCCCAATGGCAAGAAAAACACAGAAGAGCAAATAGAGACCACAGCTATTTAAAAGGTAGAACCAAAGAGGTGTGATGACTCATGTGGTGGGAAGAGAGAGATATTGAAGCTGGCTTCCAGTTTCCAGCTCAGATTCTTAAGTAGACAGGAATGCTGCCCACTCAGATGTGCAGGAAAAGATGAAAAGCAGATAGTTGTGTAGAGTTTGATTTTCAACTTGCTACATTCTCAACGGCAAGAACCAGTAGGCAGTTGCATATGTAGGTCTGAAGCCAATACTGCTGATTTTATAGCTACTGATTCTGATGTGCCTGTGTGAGGAAAGGACCAGGATGTGGATGATCTAAGTTGTATGAGGGAGTTCAAGCCTAGAGGTACCAACTACAGAGTCATCCACCCTGAATAGCAAAGAAAACCACAGGAGTAGATAAGATCAGATTAGAAAGAGGAGGTAGAGTGCAAGGGAGGGAAGAGGGCAAGTGGCAGGTCTCTGAGAACTCATTTAAGTCACATAGAAGAAATGAATAAAAAAGAAGGGGTGTGTCTTTATAGCCTTTAAAAAACAAACACCCTTGTAGATCCATGGCTGAAGATTTTTTTTTTAAGTCCAACATGGTGAAATGAGAAAAGAATCCAGAAGACCAACTCATTGTATGACCTTGCACAGATGGTTTTATATCCCACTGAGCCACAATTTGGACTTAATGATCTTCAATCTCCCTACCAGTTATGAATCTATGAAATAGGTCAATAGCAGGACCATAAGGTGACCCCCAAATGGGGTCTATTTAACCAACCTTGGAACATTCAGGAAGGTAACTCCATGGAAGGACTGTGGGACAACCAACTAAAGAGGCCAGCATCAGGGAATGGAAGCAATCCCATCTCAGCTGTCCACCCACTGCTGTGCTTGTCTCTTAGCCAGTCTGGGCCTTTGATTCTCTCTACTTATACAGAGAAAATCATTCTTCACAGGAGACAATATCGAGTTCCTTATCCACCCTAGTCATTCTTTCTGGGCAGGCTAGAGAAGGGGAACAATGGTGTTTCTGGGATATGAGTGACCCAGCCAGAGAGAATGAAAACCACCCGAGTGGCTATATTCTAAGAACACATAAACACCATTTCATAGGATACTAAGTCTGATCACTGCACATTGAGAGGAACTCCCCTCCTGTACTTCACAGGAATTGTGTAAGGATCTGTAAAAGGTAGTCATGAAAGTGCTTTGGAAGAAAGGTGCCACTGTATTAGAGAAACTCCTCCATGGTATCAGGAGACAAATATGAATCTCTTCTTTTCCTCTCCACCAGCAGGTGGTGTCTCTAATGCACTGTGTTGTCCCTCTATCCCTGTACAGGCTATTACCTCTACCTGGAATACTCTTCTTTAGCCTCTTGGCCTACCCAAGTCATAGTCATGTTTTTGGTCTTTCACCCAACTTTTTTGCAGGAAGCTTCCATGATTCACTCCAAGCTAATCTGGATGTCCTTCCTCTAGAGCTCATAGCACTCTATACTATACTAGGTTGGACTTACACCTTGCTATAATCTATTTACCATTTATCCCCTTCAACTGGTTATAAGATCAAGTATTTTATGTTTTACCATGATATTTCCAACACCAAGCAGAACACATGATAAACATAATAAAAGCTTAACCAATAGGAATGATGAATGCATAATACACCCAGTTGGTACACATAGAAACATAGAGTTCTAGAAGCACTGACTTGAAATGGCCATTAGTGGCCATCTGGAACCTCCCATCCAGTACAGAACACTCTGACAAACTTTTGGAATCTCTGATGGACACTTTCCATTAGTCCACTGGCCACTGTTGGGAGGTTCTGGTTTCTAGAAACCTCTTCTTTACACTAAGCTGAAATGGGTCTCCCCTTCATCAGCCACAGCTCTGTTCTCAGGAGTCATACAGAACAAGTTTATTCTTTGTTCGTTACGAAAGCCCCTTACATATTTTAAGGCAGTTGTCCTGCCCTGTAATTTCTTCAATTACCTTCTCTTCTAGTATACACTGCACTTGTTTTAAGAGCTTTTCCCTGGACAGGAATTCCAGTCCTCTCCTACCATAATTATTGCCTCCTCTGGACAGATCCTTAGACTAAAGAGTGATACCCAAAGTGAACTCAATATCTTCATCCTCAGAGCACTGATAGCCAAAGGCAAACAAGGCAACACAGAATGAGGCTGTAAGTCATAAAAGTAAACGAAATTTCTAGTTCTTGGAGTTCTCATTCACCTAGGATGAAACACGTAACAGGAGAAAAATCCATGTCATCCAGTACTGACAACTCAGAAAATAAGGGCATCTCCACGTGGAAACACAAGTCTGGGGAAAAAAATTCCATTCTATTGTTGACTCATCTCTCTGCCATCTGTCATAGTTCACCTTCCTTTATAACAAAGAATAATATTTCCTTTTCCTCCGAATATCATTTAATAACTATCGTATTATGAGAAAAGACCAGCACTGACCTCTTCCCATCAATTGTACTACCCAGAACTGAATGATCCTCTTCCATCCAAACTCCACCCAAGCAATTTCAAGGACTTCCAAACTATCCAAGTATGTTGTGAATCATCTCTTCCAGTGAGACATACCCAACACATGACATATTACACTATTCCAGTGGGACACTGTGATGAGGGGGGAAAAAAGACATTGGCTTGGACAAGTGAGTTAATCCCTCTAGACCTCCATTTCCTCATTAGTAAGTGAGGATACAGGCATAGGATTGTGTTCCCAGTATATTGGGATATTTGTCATTATCAGAAATACATAAACACAACCAAATCAATCCCATCAGATGACATTTAGACAGCCATCCTTTGTCATTCCCTCCCTTTCAGTTTCCAAAAAACTCCAATGGTGCTGAGATCCACTGGTGCCTTGGATGGCAAAGCCTACATATCCTATTGTCCAGGCCAGTGGGCATCATAAATAGGTTCCTTCCCCCACCATCTTGTGACCCCCAAGTCAACCCAAAGGGCAGAAAAGCAGATAGAAGCTATTCCTTATCTCCTTGTTTTGACTCTATTCTCATAGAGAATAAAGCCCCTGCTATAAAATGGTCCTGCAAACTTCCAAAGAGCTCCACTAACCTCAAAGAATGTAAAGACTCAATAACCTACAAAGTCCTTGGGAGAATCTAAGTGACCCCGAATCCAATTACTCAGAGCTCTTTATTTCCATGTATAATATTTTAGAGTTCACTTGCTAACATCTGCTTTGTGTATGATTACAATACTAATACATGTACTTGTTAAAAATTTTTGAAAACACAAGGGGAAAAGTATAATTATACCATTCAGAAATGATTCACATTAACCTTTATAGCCTTTTTCTATGCACATATTATTTAATTGAAATCATTATGTACATATTATTTTATAGCCCAATTTTCCCTATGCCATTAAATTATTTTAATGATTGCATAGTATTCCATTATTACCATTAATTTAACTGATTTCTCATTGTAAGTACTTAGGTTATTTCAACCTTTTTGCTCTTATAAAAAAAACTGTGACAAATATCCTGTAAAAGATATTTAAATATACCTCATTTATTGGGGTAGAGACCTAGTGTTTTTGCATTACCTTGACACAGGAAAAATCAAAGGGGGCCAATAAAGAAAAACAAACTGAGATAGTTGACATCTTTTCTTTTCTTATAATCCCAACAAACCCATCCACACATCCTCAAGCTCTGCCTTAACACTGCTTAAGGTGAAAACGGTGAACACTATTTTTGGTGGTGGGGGGGAATCCTATAAAATAGTATAAGATTCGCAAATACATATTGTCAGGGTATTAGAAAATGTTTATTCTCATGCATTGCACATAGAATGGTAATAGAGTCTAAACTTTAGAGGGAGAAACAGTAATACTTCTAATGATAGAAACTGTAAGGTCGAAACATCTAATGATAGGGGATAAAATAAATTGTTACATTGATTAATGGAATATTTTATATCCTTACAACCTTTAAATAAAAGGTTAAAGTAAGGGGCACCTGGCTGGCTCAGCTGGTAGAGCAGGTGACTCTTGATCTTAGGGTTGTAAGTTTAAGCCTATCTTGGGTGTAGACTACATAAAAATAAAATCTTTTAAAAAATAATATTTATTGATACAGTAATATACTCATAACATTAAAAGAAAAATAACAGTATGTATAGTCTGTTTTATTTCTGTAGAAAATAAAAAATAAGTGCACATAATCTCATACACACATCTGGGAAAATCTATGACAAAGTGTTAATAATGGTATATTGTAGAAAAATAGTGATTTTTGCTTTGGTTGCTGAGCTTTTCCAAGTTTTTTAAGTCTTCAGTATGGTGTATTGTTTACATAAAATACTATGTGTTAATAATGGCAATAAAAAGTTATCAAATTACTGAAGGAAATAAAACAAAATTAACTTGGATTTCCAAAGTCTGAAGTAGTCAGTCCAACTCACTGTGTCTCCTTCCCCAAGCTCTCTGCTTTTGGCCATACCCAAGAAAGGAAACAACAAAAACAAGTAGAAAGTGAGCCTGTGACATTTCCCACCCAGTTTTGAAAATGACCCAAGTCACTGAGGAAGATTGGGATCAAAGAAGCACATCAGACTTGAGAGCCGGAGACAAGCACCAGGCTGCCGGTGGTTGATGTCTAACCCCGAAACAGTAACATGGACAGAACACTTTATCAGATCCAAAATGCCAACAATGAGTAATTAATACTCCCCCAGGCCCCAGGAAGGGGGCAGGCTGAAGCCGAAAGAAGGGGCCTCCCTTCACACTCCCCACACCTCCCACCTGCCCAGTAATTCACAACCCCAGGCCCCCAGGGCATGCTCCACCCAGGAAGGCTCTTTTGGAGAGCCTGCTCTCTGGACACAGATATGAAAGCAAACACCTCACATGTAAAGAGAAAGGCACAGGGGTCTCAGGTATGAACCTTGGTATGCCCCCATCTACTTCATAAATGTCTTCAAAGAGACAACAAGCCCCCCACCCCAGCCTGGGAGGCAGAGTGGGAGGTCATGGCCCTGATCACAGCTATGTACTGGATGTCTCTAGGTGTTGACCATGGGACCATATTCAAGTGTTTAGAGGTCTCTACATCTCCATGACCTCACTCGGCACATGGAGAATAGAAATCCTATCCATCTCATCTGATTGTGCAAATTCTCCAACATGAAGAATTTCACCCTAAACCTGGCACTTGGTACTTAAAAACTGGTTCCATTTCCCTGTCTTGCCTTTGTTCCTGGAAAAGGCCAGGGAAGCTTAGCTGACAGGAACATGTCTCCTCCCTAGAAACCAAGTCTTTCCTCCCTGGGTGTTAGTAGGGGACTGGGCATCATAGAAGGAATCTGTTTGGCCCACTTGACCAACGCATATAGAACAAGAAGGTCAGTCATTGCCATTTATTTTTCCATCTAACAGGTTTTTCACAAGATGCTAGAATTAAGAGTTGAGAGGGACTTGCAGGTTACCTCCTCTCCGCTGCCCTCAGCCCCCTACCTTACAACCCTGACAGGTGGCCTTCCAGGGAAGCCCCCACCAGTAGCACATTCTGGTCACAGTATGCTCATGCACTTGACGCCCCCCAGACATGGAGACAATCCTGCTCCAATGTGTTTAACACACAGGAAATCCACAAAGTCCTTTTACAGAGGCTGATTCAGATTTCCTTCATTTCACATATCTTACTTTAAAAACTCTGTCAAACCCTGTCTGGCTATAGACAAGAACAGACTTTCCCTTTGTTTTCAGGCAGGGAAATTCAGTCAAGTCACTCAACCTTTTGCTTGCCCTCCTTCTTCGCCCAGGATGGCACTCTGCTCTCCAATCCCGGAAGATGGGACGAGGCTCACCAAGGGCAGCATCTCACCTCCCCGAGTTCATGGTGGACAGAGAGACCTGGGAGGGATGAAACAGGGGAGGTAGGGATGCGCGATGAGACTTCCTCCTGTCCCACTCCTTCCATTCAGGGCTGTGTCTGAATCAGCCACCCGTTCTTGCCCCTGACCCCAGCCTGTAATGGGCCTTGGTCGCTGCAACCCACTTCTGCCCTGGTGACCTCGCTCAGAGAGAGGTGTGAGTGGGGCGTGTTCAGTCGTGATTTCCTCTGCGGCCCCGAGGCACCCTTCAGAAGCCCCTTCCTTGAGAAGATGGAAGAGGCACAGGTCAGCGTGTCTGACAATGTCACAGCTGCTCTGGCTCTGCCCGCTGCTCCATCTCCCTCACCAGCCCATGAGCTCCCTGCCCAAGGGAGTGGTATTTCTCCTTTCTCCTCCACCTTCTGCCTCCAGCCTGAAACTTGTCAGCAGCCCCTTCATGTAGCAAACATACGAGGTGGTTTGCCTTAAAAGGTCAATCACAGCAGATTTGTACGTGTTCTTTCCCTCTGACGCCAAAGTCCTATGGAAGGGAGTACAAGCAGTCCTCGATGCAGGCTCCCCCTGCTCCCACTCCCAGCTTCTCACTCCACCACCCCCATGCCTGAACAGTGTCTTCAGCCAAGGAAGGACAGAACGCTCCCAGGCTGGATCTTTCTCCACCATCCTTCCTGCCACGGCTCCCAAGTTCAGCACACATATCCATTCAAGTAACCCAGTGGAAGCCATCGGATGTGTGAGCCCCAGAGGGGTCAGACAGAGGGGGACCTGGGGCTGGAGGATTCACCCTTTGTGTCGGTTGACCTCTGTGCTCAATGGCTTGGCAATGTGGGACAAAGTCAGGCAGCCTATTTGGCTATGTTCTCAGGAAGTCATTTCTATTAATGAGGCACCTGTCCTAAAATGCAGTTCTCAAATCAGGGTCCAGGGCCTTCAGTGCCCTAGGAGATTCTTCCAGATGGTCAGCAGGCTGTCGCTTCCAATATTAATGCTTTTATATGACAGCATCAACACTTCTGGCTCCAGCATGATGTAACCATGGCCTCTACTTGGCATATCTCTGAGAACAGTGGCGTGTCACCATAAGTAGGGGACTCAGCTCCAAATCCATGCCATGTCTCAGATGAAGAACCTGAGTCCAGGAGCCAGGAAGAGGCTCGTCACTATCCGTGAGACTAATACACGGCAGGGGCAGAATCCCCATGCAGGTTCTCATTCAACTACACCACACCACCTCACGGGAACATCAGCCCAAACCATTATCAAACCACTGGTCTCCTCCCACTCAAGTCAGTGTAGGTTTTTTGTGTGGTGGGGTATTTAGACCAGGGGGACACTTGGCCTGAGTCACTGAAGAACCACTGTTGGTAACTGGATGAAGTCAAGGAGAATTAAGTATATTTTTCATCACACAATAGGAAGCCAGCAAGTGCGAGGTTTTCTCTTCCCTCCCTGAGAGCTGCAAGCTCTGTCCAGAACACTGTATCACCACTTACCCTAGTTTCCTCTACAACTGTGGTTCTCAACCATTAGCATGCATCAGAATCACCTAGAAGGCATTTTAAAATGCAGCTCGTTGGGCCCCATCCCCAGAGTTTCAGATTCAGGAAGTCTGGGGTGGGACCCAAGAATGTACATTTCACACAAATTCCCAGGTGAAAGCGGACCCATTTTGAGAACCATGCACTTGAGTTTCACCAGGACTGATCTGACCCTTCCATTTCCACAAGTTCCACTCCACCCCACCAAGGTGCACATCCACAACTGATACACCCTTGCTCATTCTCCTTCCATGGCTACAACCTTATCTGATGGTTCTGCCCAATTAAGACAACTCGCTCATGTTACATCATAATCCATTGCCCCATTAACAGATGGCTGAACTTTCAGACTGGCCCCCTTCCCAACATCGCCTGCCGTTGTGCTCTACCACGTTTCCCCTAACCAGACAGAGCAGATGAACCAAAGAGGAGTCTCCAACCACCACCCTCACAGCAAACCTTGTTCCTGAAATGCCTCCCATTTCACCAGCCTTGCCAGAGACTGTTGACCTCAGGAGCTCTCATAGTCCAGAGCAGAGACCACCCCCACCCCCAAGGCAGCATACACCCTTAGTATCCTCCATCCATCCAACTTGCAGGGCTTTGCTTCATTTTCAGAAGCAGCTGGCACTCTCCTGATGCGGGTACAGAAGTCAATGACACCCATTCCCATGAGTGGGGACAGCCACTCATACATAATACAGTGAGTCCCTCCCTGGCTCAGAGCAGATTGGGTTGCCTCCAGCTCAGAAAGGGCGAGGCAGCTGCCCGCACCAACAGGTGTCTTCCAGCAAGAGCAGCCTCCAGGGCTCTGCAAACCTCCTGGGACACTGGGTCAGTTTGCTGTGACATGGCCAAAGCAAGAAAACAGGACCCCACGGAGGTTTCAAGTCCATATTAAGTAGCAAAGTGCACTTAAGAACATGGCCGTCAGAGAGGCCGGGATCCATGGTCCACTCATCTCAGACCAGCTGTGTGGTCCTGGGAAAATTGGTGATGTTTTCCACACCCTAGTTTTCTCGACTATAACTTGGGGAAATAAGGATACCTGTCTTAAAGCTCTGTTCACAGAATTTAAAAAAAGAAAATGCCTGTGAAATGCTTAGTAGAGCACTTGGCAAAATAAATGTTAGCTGCTCTTACTACCCATATGATCAAGGAAAACGATAAGGTCCTGCACCTGGCTCAAACTGGTACACTTCAAAGGCCTCGGGGAGCGGGGCCTCGGATTCAGCAAAGGCCCCTACAGACAAACTGGCTGTATACCTGTGAGCACCTGGGGGCCCTTGTGCTCCTCAACTAACCTCCAGTGGCTCTAGCCCAGATCTGCCCCTGGCCTCTGGCTGCTGCACCTGCTCTTCTCACATGAGGCCTCTCTTGCTGTTTTCTAGATAGTTCATCTTGGCCTCTCCTTAACATCCATTTTAAGGTACAGTGCAGGCTCTGACAATACGCTTCTGCTGACCTCGACACTTCTTCCATTTCTGGCATCACCAGAACCTTCCTTGGAACCAGGAGACCCACCTGCAGCCAGTGAGCTGCCAGAGGTTTTTACTCCATCACCATTGGACAGAGACAAGCCTGTCACCTGGCCCTGACAGGAATCTGCCAGCTAGACACCAAGCGAAGGAATCTTCCAGAATCTTTCCCCAAACTGTAGGAAATGAGCTGACATCTGAAGTTTGACTACAGGCTACCTGAAAGGAAACATAGCTCCAAAACCTATCCCCAGCCCTTCCATTTGAGAAAATTCTATTCTGCTGTCCCCACCTAAGTGCTGGACAACTCTGAGAGAGGATTTGGACTGTTTAATAAACTTTCAACTTGCAAGAAACAAAGGCCCTCCATGGTTAGGTTAAGGGCTTGCTGGGAGGGTATGAGGAGCAGGACAAGCAAGACCACAAAGCCATTAGCAAAGGAAGTAGCTACACCCTTTTTTCTCTTTTCCTTCCCTCATGGCATCACTGCTTTGTTTTCTGTGTCATGTTCCATTCTCCCATCTCTGCTGGCCACAGTCTCCTACCTTCAGGGCTAAATCATGGATTTTGAGCTCAGGAACTACCACAACCAGCTCAGCCAGTTCCAAATAACCATCAGCCCAACTCATCTTTTTTAAGCTGTAGACTCTAGGACAGGACATGGCTGGCCAGCCATGGGTGCTGACCGCTGACATAATTAACCACGGCTATGGGATGTGGGGTGGGCAGGGTCACAAGGCACAATGCAGGGCTGCTGTCCACTTAGCAGGGGAGAGAGGAAGGGCAGCTTCTCTTAGAAGATGATCTGGCTGAGCAGTGGGCAACGAAAGAAGAAAACCACACTCATGTGCCAGGCAGAAGCCAGCCCAGCAGAGCACTTCCCTACCCAGAGCTGTGTTAAGACCTTAGACTGAGACCAGTAAACCACAGCCAAAGGACAGGTGTGATGAGTAGAGACTGGTACCAGCAATTTACCAAAGCGGCACAGAGTCCATCTGAGTCATATTCTCATCAACTGAAAATATTTTCAAATGCCCCTTGCTCTGGGAGCTATATAATGGCTCAAGCTTTCTTAAAATATATAGGCAGCAATCAGTGTTCCGGGATGGACATTAGGAAAGTATCAGACAAGACAAACGCATCTCCCATAGATTGGAGAGATTTAGAAGCCATTTTTGTTCTCCCTGATCTAGGCAGGAGAAGAGGGATTAAGAAGAAAATGACCCTAAAAGTGTTTCAAAGGGATAATACTTGGTCATGGACACCTCATGGAAGGGGGTGTCAGGGCCAACACAATTCCTTTCACCACAAGGGGCAAGAAAGACTGCCCCACCAGTAAATATCCAACGGAAGCAAATAAGGGAGCCCATATCCTCTCTTGCCATCCTGTCCAGCAAGTCTTGGATATTTTAAAGGGTTAGAAGCCCCAGTAGTGCCACGAAAAGCAGAGTGAAAGGCTCAGCATGTGTTTGATCTAAACAGCCAAGCACCTCTCCAGCTGCTGGGCATGAAGGTTTGGAGCAGTCACAGGAACCGTGATCCACCTGCAAAATCCAGCCACAGAGCCTCAGAGTTAGGTGGAAGCCAGAGGAAGTGAGCAGGAGGGGCACGGGGAGGAAAATGGCAGTGTGCGGCTGAGCACTGTGAACACGGAAGGTCTTCTCCAGCACTCCAGCTAAAAGCAGTGGCAGCCTCCTGTATTGGCTATGCATGCGTGCCACTGAGCGAACACACGTGGCTGGGCCGGGCCAAGGCCCACTGGATGATCTATATGCTGAAGCTGGCACTCTCAGAGCCGTGGGCAGAGTTCAGAGGGAGGAGCTGGAGAACAGACGTTCAAGACACAAGCAGACTGTCACCCTGCAGCTTCCGGTGGGTGGGCAGAAAGGTCTCCTCAGGAGATCTCGAAGAGTGGTGCCAGAATGTGTATTTGTGTGACACGCTGTTTCCGCTTCCCATGCCACATCTTCTAGCCTGGAGACCCGGCCACCCTTTCCCTTGGCAGATTCTTTTGAGACCAGCGGACTGTCACCACCTACAGGGAGTCTGACCGACACGCCCGAGTTGGGCTAGGTGACCTCCTTAGTGCTCTTCTGATGACTTAAGGCTGCCTCCACTGGAGCCTTCCAATCCATGCATCCGTTCAAAGCATCTCTGCCATAAGGAAGCCTTCTCCAACACGCTCGACAAAGAGGAGCCTCCTGTTAGTTTTGGAAAGCTCGCTACACCCCTCCTTCATAGCTTTGTTCCTGTTTGTACTCAGATTTTTCAGTACTTCTATGCTCACTTTCCTTCCCTCACCCCCCCCCCCAATGCAAGCTCCTTTCAAGAAGGGATCTTGTTGGCCCTTTTCACCACTGCACCCCCTGCACCTACTACAGTACCTGGCCTGCATAGAAACACAGTGGATAATGTCTTAATAAATAAGTCTTTCTAAAGCACATTACGGCCATATTTATTGCTCTTTCTCCCCAACCAGACTGTGAGAACCTTTAGGACAAGAACGTGTCTAGTTGGTCTTTAGTCCCCAGCACAACAGGAAGGGGGATGGGGTCAAACGTTTCTGGCACCTTTGGGTGACTATATCCCATCACAGAGATGAACCTCATTTTGTTCTTTCACAGTGCTTCACAAAATTCCTAACCCCAGCAGGGGTTCAGTGTCTGTTTCGGATGATTCACCTTTCAAGGAGCCTATATCTAAGACTGGCGATGTGTCTTCTATGTCAACCACTGGCAATCAGCCCCTCATGGCCATCAGCCACGGATTAAAGCAGGATTTAGAGCAGGAGGCACCTGCTAGTCCTCAGTGTGAGTCCTCACCCTATACTTCTGGCTTGGCAATATGCAAAAGGCACCGAACTCCCTGATATGTTGTTTCATCTCTAAAAATGGAGGACATTTCTCCCAGCCCACAGGTCTTGACTCTACTACCACCTGTTGTGGTGACAAAATACAGTAGTTAGTCCTTTGGACACAAGTTTGAATCCTACCTCTGGTTTTTAGCTGCAGGACCCTGGATGAGTTACAGAACTGACCTGAGTCTCAGCTTCCCCATCTGTCAAGTAGGACTAACCATAGGTTTACAAGAATGAAATAAGATAAAGCATGAAAAGAACTTGCTACAAATGAGCAGAGGAGCAATTTATTGATGGCAGCAGGTTATAGTAGAAAGATCTTGGATTTGGACTGAAAAGATCTACTCCAGGATGCTAGGTGATGACGGACAAGCTGCGTTCTGAGGTTCAGTTTCCTCATCTTGAAAATAGAGGAAAAGGTCTCTCTTCATTCTGGCCAAGTTCATTCCCATCCAGGATGCCTGCACCTGCTGTTCCCTGTAAGGCAGTCCCTCTTCAGCTCTGTTATGGTTCATCAGGTCTTAGGTCAGTTGCTGTCTCCCCTATACCTCTCCAAAGTCACTCACCTGCCCTTTGCTTTATTTTATTTCCTTTCTAGAAGTCACTTCAGTCTGAAATTTTCCAATTTTTATGTGTTTATTGTCTACCACACTTCTCACTAGACTCTTCAGCTCGAGGCGCCTGGGTGGCTCAGTTGGTTAAGCATCTGCCTTCGGCTCAGGTCATGATCCCAGGGTCCTGGGATCGAGCCCTGCATCGGGCTCCCTGCTAGGTGGGAAGCCTGTTTCTCCCTCTCCCACTCCCCCTGCTTGTGTTCTCTTTCTCACTGTGTCTCCATCAAATAAATAAAATCTTTTAAAAAACAAAAAAACTAGATTCTCAGCTCTATGAGAGCGGAAACCTGGTCTGCCCTGGACCCCAAAGCACCACCAGCGTTTAGAATGCTACCTTGCACATGCTAGGTGCTCAAGAAACACAAAATGAAAGAATGAATGAACAAACGAACAAACACCATCCACAATTACTATAAAGAAACAAATGAATAACACAATGAAAATCCCTATAAGAATCCTGGTTCACAGTGGTCTCTTTGTGTTGACTTTTCTGGCTTTCCCTAGGAACTAATTTTTCAAGAACTGCAGTCCTTAAACATTATCTCAGCTTGAGATTTAAAACTTACTTAAATTGAGCTAAGGTTACCAGACAGGGGAAAAGGGTGGGGGGGAGAGTCATAATTAACCTCCCCATGCAGATCTCCACCAAGAGCTTCTTTAACACCTCTGCAATGTCTGAGCAACCAAGCCTCCAGGATCCCCTGAGTGCTCCGGAAGACAGGTCATCAATTGAGCCACTTCTGCATCTGCACACATTGCAGATCAGACACAAAGACAAATGGTGCTCAAAACAGTGCCAAGGGGTCAGTGCCAGCTAGGGCATAGATTTAGGCTGGGCCCCTGAGGACTCAAGACTGAGCTATCCACCTCAGGATGCTAGAACCCTGCCCCCTCTGTGACTGTTGCCCCCTCTACTTAGTCATCCATCCTTAGAGTCCCCTCTGCTCACTCCGGCACATACCACGCTATCCTCCTTTTAACCCACCCAGCTTGGGTAGCTCTCCTACTCTGCCAGAGGTCCCCCATCAACATGGTAGATGAGTCCATCCTCCCTTCTCCTGCCAGATGCAAGTTAGGTCCTGACTAATAAGGGGCAACCAATGCTGGCAATGATCTCACCTTGTCCACACAATTTAGGTGTCTACATTCTGAGCCACTGAGCCACAGCTTCCCTGGAGCTCAGAGAGCAGCACATCAGAGGTCAAGAGCCTTACCCAGGTGGCTGTCAAGACTCTATCTCTCCAGTGGGCTCCTGCCCAATGGGCTGTGCCTAAACTCTAGATACAAACCAGAATTCACAGCCCTGATATGAACTTCCATTTTAAATGTCAAAGAGAAGCTCTGGAGTTCTCTACACTCAAACACCACACTTCCTATCAAAATGCCAAAGTAAGGCCACAGTGGGATTCATCTGTGGTTTTCAACCACTATACTCATCCCACTGCACCCAGAAAATGCTTACTGTGTGGAAGGAGTGGATTGATGTGGGTCTCACATCATGTTCCTGCCCCAAACCCAGTTGGCATCATCTCCATTGGACTAGAGCATGTGCAGTGTTCTCCCATGCTCTAGTCCCTATGGGTCAAAGTCCAGAGTCAGAGGGGGAGAATTAGCTCAACAGCCAGCTGCAGAAAATAGGCATTATGATACCAACTCTAGCAGAATAGGTTGGGTGAGGCAGGAAAAGACACAAAGAAGGTGGCCCTCAAGCCAAAACAAAAAAATGGTTCCACTGCATGGGGAGAGGACTTTCCAAGGAAGGCTGACAGATAACCAGAAGAACTCTATCTTCTAGCCAGTTCAGCTGTAATCTTGACCCCTTCAGTTCCACTTTCTCTTGATACCCAAGCTTCTTTGTGAGACAGCCATTCTAATTACAGGATGGGGGCTTTACCCTCCACTCCAGTAGACTCCTGGGCTAGACTACCTCTCCTAAATAGCACTGCCTTGACTCTCTGACATCCCTTTCTTTGGTGCTTTTCCAGCCTCTGCTCCCCAACTTTACAGTTACTTAAGCGATATTGTTTCCCCATGTTCAACCATAAAGTCACACCTGCTGTGTGATTTTATGCAAGCCTTAACCTCTTTGAGCCCTAGTTTATGTATCCCTAGAATAGGGGTTGGGGGTTAAATCAGACCAGCTCCAAAGCTTTATTTTAGCACTAATATTCAATAACTCCATAATTGTTTGAAAGAAGATTATCAGCTATAATCATCTGTGACAATAATATCTACTGTATCAGAACTAGACCTGGACTGATCGGTCTTCCTGGGTCCCAAGCTAAACAGGCTTTCTGAAGTTTCTCTTGGCTTGGTAAATGTTCTATAAGTCAATTTCTCCTCCTCCTATTCTTATTCCACATAGAGGTAGGGGATCAGGAAGGTAGGAGGCACTGGGAAGATTGAGTAGAAATCAGGAAGTACTGAGAAGCGGCAATTTCTTGTAAGGAAGAGGAAAAAAGCACACGTTCAGACTCACTGACTGATACCTCTCAGGGCCCCGTGGACCCCTCCCCTTTTTGAAATATGTGAAATCTGCCCCAGAAATCTGGAACCACGCCACCCTCCCTGGGAGAAGGGTTCTTATGCCAAGCTTCTGATGGCTACTCACATCAACACCCTGGGAGTCATTCTCCACACTCATCTCTCCCTTATCCCCATATCCAATTCATCATCAGCTCCAGTCAAGGGGATCATCAGAATATGCCTCAACTCTGCCAGCTGTCACCCACACTGTTGCCCCTACTCCATCTCCACACAGTGGAGTGTCTGGACCAGCAGGTGCTCAATAAAGATTTGTTCAATGAATGGAATCCAAGAGGACTGCCCTTTCCCTGAGAAACAGAACTAAGACACAAGGTATTTTTGCAGGGCAACCGTGAGTTCAATACTTCCCACCCAGCTAAAGCATACATAAGCACACCACCTGAAACCCCATTCCACCATCTGAGTTCAGAATCCCTCTTGCCCCACTTCCCATTCAGGTGTCAACTCTTAGGAGTGACAATGAAACCACAGGCAGCTCCTTACTCTGTGGATAAGATGTAGGTGTTAGTATCCGTTTAATATCTGAGCAACACCGATTCCCAGGATCCATCTCCTGCCCTCAGACAGAATAACAATATCCAAACAACACGCACCCTGCACTCCCCCGCCCACACACCCACATATACCCCTTGCTCTGGCAGCAGCAGGGAGCAGGGCTAGAACTGAGACCTCTCTGCTGGGGCCACATGGCACCACCCCCATGAGAATAAGAGTCTGCTCCTCAGTCCGCTGGCCTAGCTGGCAGGCAAAAGACAATCTTCTCTCTCCCCACTCTCCTGTCCTCATCTCTAGGATCAGATCCTCAGAGCTGGCACACAGCTCAAGGAGGAGAAGGAATGGTTTAATGCTCTGCTCACCCCCAATTTCTGGAACTCCACATCCATCTGCAGGGAGTCGCTTACCACAAAAGTCCTAAACTGGGGACAGTGATGTGAGTGGGTGGCTGTCTGGTTTCCCAACCGTGCCTATTTCCAGATTTTCCTCATTATTTCATGCTGGTGGCACCACCTCCAAACTTCCAACAGCATCGCCCCAGCTCTGGACGTGTCTGAGAGTCGACCTCCCAGCCAAAGACACAGATCCAAGCTCCCTCAGCCCGTCTGGCCATGTCGTAGACAAAGTCTGGGGCCTGAAGATTTCCCACGAGGGGTCCTCCCATGGAAAGTCCCAGACTCTCCCTCAACTTCGTCGAAGGTACTTCTACATAGGCCCACCTGCCCCTCCAGTCCGATTGCTCTGGTAGTATGTCTCACAGTGGTTATGAACACAGCCTCTGGAGTCAGGCACCCTGGGTTCAAATCCTACAGCATCCCCGACCTCTCTACTCTCTGTAAAATGCAACTCACAGTGCCTACCACACCAGATTGCCATGAGAGTTAAATACATTAACTATTGTTGATTTTTTAATAAAGTATTTGTTTATTTGAGAGAAAGAGAGCATGAGCAGAGGGGGAAGGGGAAGGGCAGAGGCAGAGGGAGAAGCTGACTCCCGGCTGAGCGGGGAGCCGGATGCGGAACTCGACCCAGGACTCCAGGATCATGGCCTGAGCAGAAGGCAGTCACTTAACCCATTGAGCCACGCAGCTCTCTTAACTATTGTATGTTAAACTCCCTGCACAGGGTAAGTAATCCTTCCACTGCTGTCAGTTCCCAGCCTTCCAACTCAGCCCCACACACCACACTAGTTAGGAATTTGCTTGCACTGAAACACAGTTCCCACAGCCTTCAAGAATGCTCCATCCAAGCGGAAGCTTTGAAAAATAAGCAAAACAAAGGGAACATGAGTTTCCCTTGTACCTTTCCTGAGGCATCTCCATCTTCCCTATATCAGACCCTTGTCTGTTAGAAACAAACCAACTTGTTAATATGGAAAAGAGAGTCACTGATGGAAGCCAAATTTCTTCCCAATTCCTAGTCACACCCTTCCTATGTTGTCACCACCACTTTGTCACTAGTTCCTTAATAATACCCTTCGTTTGCCGAATGCCCCTCCCAATTCATCCCTCTCACCAAGAAAGAAGAGCTGTGACTTAGAAGAAAGCCGGAGGGGTGGGCGTTACAACAGCCACAGTGGTTCCTTCTGGGAGCTGGGACTGCAGGGGGTCTTCATGTTCTTCTTTATGCATTTATTTTACTGAATTTGGGGTTTCTATTTCTTTTCTTCCTTTTCCCCCATGTACATGGCACCTGTATTCCTTTTTTAAAATGAGAAAAAATGTAAAGCTATTTCAAAAAGTCCCCTTGTCTCTAGAAGGTTGGTCATGAAGGAGAATGAAGGAAGATGATACATTCTCATTCCATCCTCAAGGACTGGGCAAGAAGCGACCCAATGTAACAAGGTGCCTGAATTATGGAAGCCAGGCCAGAGACATTCATCCACCCAACAGGTGTTCACTGAGTGTGAGGTGCCAGTGTGAAAAAACAAAGTCCCAGTCAGCCCTCGGGGTGATGAGGTCCTATTCAGGCAGACAGACAACACACAAGATGAACATGCATGTAATGTGTCAGATGGTGTAAGGTGTTTATGAGAATTAAGTCAAGTGAGGGGATCCAGGGCTGAGAAGGCATGTACTATTCTGGAAGGGGAGTTGGGAGGGCTTGCCCAAAGAGGGTCACTTGTGCAGAGACCTGGGGAATGGAAAGGACCAAGAAAGTGACCAGGACAAAGGCATGGATGTTGGACTGGGCTTAGCAAGTTCAAAAGTCAGCATGAGCAAGGAGTATGAAAGGAGAGGAGGGTGGGCAGGTGCTGGGGCCAGATCTGGCGGGGTGGGGGGCTTTGCAGTCAAACTGGGGACTCTCTACTCTTCGGTACTGCGAGTAGCATAGGAAGCCACTGGAGAGTTTTGAGCAGAGCGACATAATTTGACTTTCATTTTATTTTTTTTAAGATTTTATTTATTTATTTGAGAGAGAGAGAGTGACAGAGATACGGAGAGAGAGCACAAGAGGGAAGGAGAGGGAGAAGCAGGGTCCCCGCTGAACAGGGAGCCCGATGCGGGGCTCGATCCCAGGACCCTGCGATCATGACCCGAGCCGAAGGCAGACGCTTAACCGACTGAGCCACCCAGGCGCCCCAATTTGACTTTCATTTTAAAGGCTCGTTCCTGCCTGCTGTGTGGAGGGAAAAAACTGCACAGAGCCCAGAGTGGAGGCAGGACTGGAGGCAGGAGGACAGTGGAGTAATCCAGGCCAGAGGTGGTGGCAGCAGCTTTACATGTGTAAGAAATATGGTCCTATTCTGGGTCTGTTTTTAAGGGAGATCCTACAGGCTTTACTGATAGCCTGAACTTGGGACATGAGAGGAAGAAAGGAGTCACCAACAATCTGAAGTGTGTTAGGTGTGAGCACCTGGGAGGACGGAGATGCTTACTTCTCAAATGGGAAGACTGGGTGGGGCAGGGGAAGAAAATAAAGGACATCAAGGCACAGAGTGTTTGAGCTGAATTAGTATTTGACAGCAGGTAGAGATGATGGCCAAGTAGCTGGATATTCAAACTTGAGTTGAAGGGAGAGGCCCCGGCCAGACCTATAATTCTGAGAGCACTTAACTACGTAGTGTACCTACAACTCCTCATTTAATATTCCAAACCCATCTGTGGGGTGGGTATGACTTTATTCCTGTTTTTAAAGGGCAAATCTGAGACTCTGAGAGGGGGTAGTCACTTGCCCAAAGTTTATACACACAGAGCAGATTCACCTGCACTCACACCTGGGTCAGTCTGATGCCAGAGCCCAGGATTCAGACCTTAAGAAATCCAGATTATAATCATCAGGAGGCCAATTCAATGAACATGGCAGTCCGGACCTGCCCCATTCAGTAAGCTGTGCCCCACAGCTTATGAGATCTGTGATTGTTCTCACTGCCTGAGCGCCTATGGCATCCAGGCCCCAAAGTGATGTCTAGCTCTTATGCACGGGCTTCTGCCTTTATCTGTTGACTCGCCCCTGAGTCTCCAAGGGACCTGAAATCAGGCTCTGAACACCAGCCTTCAGCACTGTCGCCTCACTGCCCCATCAGTTAATGCCAGGCCCCTCCCTGGGCAGGCCCCGCAGCAGTCAGCTCCACATGTGGGAGGTAAAAGTGACGGGAAACCTGTGCCCTTAACTGCAGGGGGCTCCTCCCTCTGGGAGAAGCTGGTCAAATCGCTTGACTGCTAAGCCTCAGTTTCTTCAACTACCAGTAGGTGGGAGTTAGACTAGAATCTTTTAAGAGGCTATGAAATAGCAGAAAGGCAAGTTTTTCTAAGCACTCATATCCTGTAGTGGAAAAGGCTCAGATCCAGCAGTCTCTTTTTGAACCCTGTTCTGACACTTATGGTCTTGGGGAGCCATCACCAATTTAGTCCCTCCATCCTGTCCCTCCATCTCCAGTATGAGGGTGACCATACCAACTTTCCAGGGGTGGGGGCAGGATACTCACGGGGCACAGGGTCACTCCCTACATGCTCATTTACGAAAGTCCCAAGAGCACACAGTGAGCCCAAGGCCCAAGGTCCCCACTCCACTTGGGGACTCCCCTTCCTCCACAGGACACATAAAGGATTCTGTCATGTTCCACTCAGCCAGCTGATCATTTCTCTCACCTCCTGCCTCAACCTACCCCATCCCCAGAACCCTGAGACGCTAACAGCTCACCTTTCCACTTAGCCCTGATTTCATTTCTTCAACTTCTGCTCCTAAGAAAACCCAGGTCAAGGTATTAGAGGGAGAAAGATGAAAAGAAAATCTCCTTTCCTGTCCCACCCATCACCAGATGGAGAAGCTAGCTATTAGCAGAATCCAACCAATGCAAAACAAAAATTACCACCATCATTAGTACCATGGCTATGACTGCTGGAGACCAGGCAGAACCAAAATGGTACAGAAAGGGGATCAGAGCATGGATGTGGCATCAGACCACCTGGGTTCTAACCCTTCGTAACAACTACAAGATGACCTCGGACAAGTCACTTGGTTCTGAGCCATCCCTTGACAACAAAGATTATGTCATTACCTCTGATAAGATAAGTACACTTGGGCTCAGGAGGTGAGGGACAACTTGACTAGTAAATAAGCAGCAGGGAGTTACCCTAAGTCTGCATGTATGATCCCAAAATTCAGGCTTTTCCTATCATAACTTGATACCCAGAGCACCACAGGCTTTCAAGTCAGAAACTACTGACCTCTCTGAGCCTCTATTTTTCTCATCTATAACGTGAAGACACTGCTACCTGCCTCGTGGGCTGTATCAGGAGGATCTGGATAGCACAGCAGCAGCTCAGGCACAGTGCATGCATGAAGCAGTCCCCCAATGGCTTAGAGGTCCATTCTCACTACTACCTCAGGGCTACTGCAGAACAAGAAATATTCACATGGGCTAAGCAGTCCTGGAACACGGAAGGTCCTCCATAGCTATGCTCTGAAACTTAAAAGCCAAGTTTAAGCCAATGCCACGTGGCCATGAATGGCAAAGCTAATATTCAAACATAGCTCTTTTGCCCCAAGTCTACAGCTCACCCAATAGTCAATTCAGAGCTGTTGGACAATCCTGAAACCTGGGAGTACCACGTCCCAGGCCCTTCTGCCCTATTCTTGCCCCACCACTCTAGCTCAATTTCCAGCTGCCCAAACAGATTTACACACAGGAGGAAAAATCACCAAGGCAGAAGACCCCCCTTTTTGCCAGCTCAGGTGGGATCCCCTAGTAAAACTTCTCCCTTCGTTTCAGGGAACAGAAACAAAAAGCGTCCTATTGACTTGGGGGCATAAAGCAAATTAATTCTCCAAACACAGTCCAGAGCATGTAACAGCCCAGCGAGGGCCAGCTAAATATGATCAGAAACCAGCAAAGCAATTCTGAAGCCATCACATCCCCGGGGAAGTGATGATGTTGCCAAGGCACCTATCAGTCAAAGCTGATCCTGGAGTTGCCATGCATGGACACACTGCAAGAGGAATAAAAATCTCAAATCCATAAAGCATGAACTAGGGTTCCTGCAACTCAGGCTCTGCCTGGGAAACCACAAGGCCCTTCAGAAATATTTTGCAAGAAGCACCAACCCTTAGGCTTCCCTAAAACACTCTTAGCCTCTCTTCTCTGAAGAATGACAAAAAACACAGGAAAACAATGTTGACAGAAGACGACTTGGTCCTCGTAGTTACCCCCTTGTTCTGCCTTTCCTCCTCCCTGCCTGGGTGCCAGGATGAGTCTCAGGCCCTCACAGGGGCCCTATTCTGGACTGGGCTCAGTGATCCTGCTTGGTGGCTTCTGCTGAGAGAGTCCAGCCACGTCAGCCAGGCAGTGCCCTCCTTGCTCCTCATTCTGCCAAATCCAGGGACTTCTCCATCCCACCTCTAGAGTTCTGCTCCTACTATAAAGGTCAACAAGCCACCCTTCTGCTCACCCTTCCCCCAGACATACACACTAAAGTCCTAATGTCTTTGCCTACTATCCCGCAGTGACCAGCACCCACTGAGCCCCCACTCATGGTGAAGCACCCACATAGTTGGTGTGGGCCACCTCTATCTGGATTTAGGGCCATCCTGTTACAACTGGCTCAGAGAGGGGCATGTGACCTAAGTTGGTCCAACAAAAGAAAGCCCAAGACTTCTGTTCAATGGCTAGAGAAGAGAAGTTCTTTCTAGCTTTCAAGGGTGAAGAGTGCCTTGAGTTGCATAAACTCCATTCCCCATAGTTCCCACTATATTAAGTCAAATTGAGTTGGTATTCCCATGACTGAGATTGTTCTAACTGAAACACTTACCACTCCAGGTTCTTCAAAAATGAGCTGGAACATACCTCTCCAGCCCCATCTCTCACTTAGCCCTCTACCGACAGGCTGTAAAAGGTCCATCTCCTAGGTACTGAGGATGAATTCATCATTTTCTTTCCTTTCCTTACGTGGTTTCCTTGGCCTGTCATCTTCAGTCCTTCTTCTCCATCTACTGATGCCATTCTTTAAATTCTACCTTCTCAGTGAAACCTTTCTCACACTCCCCACTCCCTTCCCTGGCAGGAAGTAATCCTCCCCTCCATGAAAACCCACATGGTTCCTTCTACCCCAGATCTAGGCCTTCTGCTGTGATTACATACATTCATAATGTCCTTCACCAGAAAATGTCAACCATTACCCTCTACTGTGTCCCTTGCACTAGACATGATACCCCACCCCTTTGCCAGGCAAAGGAAGCACCCAGCAGACATTTGAAAAATTAAGTTTGTGGAAGCCTACACCAGCCAGCTTGGTCTGTGTGTAGTGTTGGTCTTCCAAAGGGCACTCCTCTCTCACTCCCTACCTCCCAAGCCTCCACAGAACCACAAATGTTCATATGAGAATGGATGCCATGGGGCACACTGTGGACAGGACCGGAGTAGATCAGTAAAGGATCAACAAATCAGACCTGTATTGCAAACCTCCTTTATACACAGTATCCAGACTCAAGCAAGGTCACTGAAGTCCCTCCATCCAGCCCCCATGGGCTCTCTCTGTACCAGTCCAATCAAATCCGCCCCCAACCACTGTCATAAAGCTCTTCCTAGCTCCCCAAGGCCCAACTTCAGCTCTATCATCAACCACCTGTGTGTCCTTGGACAAGTCACTTCACTGCTCTTGGCCCCCATCTCTGCAATGAAGAAGGTGAACCAGCCATGCTTTAAGGTTCCACACACTCTCTGGGATGCTAGGGTTCTGTTTAGGAGAATGGAATCTCTCCTTTACAAACCCCTCATTGGGAGAAATCCCAGACTCTGACACTAAATAAGGGCTAGGGTTTTTGCCACTCTTCAAATCTTCTTCTGTCCCTTCCTCATTTCCTGGGCAAAGGGACACATTTTCTCCAAAGGAGTCTAACATGGTGCCTGCCTTAGGTGGCAAGGAAACAGAGGCTCAACAATTCTTCCTTAAGACATAAGATCTAAGATGCCAAAATTTGCCAACTGCCTCACTACACCCAAAATCTAAATCTGGAAGCTCAAAGGCATGAGAGGCTGCTGTGAAAAGTGCTCATGCTACATCTCTAAGTGAAAAATCAAGCTAGTGTGAGAGCTTCCAAAATGTGATGTCGGTGCCTGGCACAGAGTGGGTGCTCAATTAGTGCTTATTAAATGAGCGAATGAACTTTAAAAACAAAATAGCACACCCTCAATTGTGGATGCTTACAAATTAAGCTGGAAAGACACATATCAAAAATTTCCCACTAGTTATTTCTAGAGGGGGCACTTAGGGGCGATTTTTTATTTTTGCTTTTGGTATTTTCTAAATGTCCTATAACAAACATACGTCATTCTGTAATCATTCTGTAATAAGAAAATAATTAAGTCACTTTTATAAGGAGTTGAATGTAAAAAAACAATAATAACCACACACATAGGAAAAAAAGAGAATGTGACTGTCATCCAAACTCCACAACCTACACACTAGCCAACCTTCTTACCTCCCACACATCCCACCCCTTCTCAGAGAAAGCTTCTCTGCCTTCTCGTTTCTGTCTCGATTCCAGGAATCTGGGGAGGGCCCTCAAGGGTGAGCCTCATCAGAGTCAGAGCCTAGGAAAGAGGCAGCCCCCTCCACTCCAAGACCCGAAGAAAAGCAGATGAGAAGCTAGCCTGTCCACTTCTGACATCCCCCCTTTGTCAGAACCACCCCATTAACCCCGGAAAAGGCAGAGAGCAGGGCACAGCGGGGCCTCTGTCTCATGGGGGGCTCGTCTACACACAGTCTCACCTGTCGGTCAGGTCAGAAAGGAGGTTGAAGACATGAACTCCCATGTCCTGGCAAACTTTTCAGGAATTTAATGAATGCATCTCTTTTCGCACATCTTCCTCCTCTCCCTCATGACTGGAGACCAAGTCCATGACCTGAGTCCCTATACTTCTTCCTACCTCCCCTCAAATCTGCTTAAAGCAGATCAGCTCAGGGTGGGCCAGAGGACCCCCCCCCCAACACAAAGGCAGGAGACCTCAGGTGAACACAGCGTGGGTGTTCAGGGAACCACCGGACAGAGGAGGAAGGGAGAACTGCAGGTGACCAGCATCTACAAATTAGAACAGGTGGGGCTGAAAGATGGAGGAGATGGGGTCAGAGGGTAAGCATTTCCTATGGGCTTGTGGGCCAAAAGACCCAGAAGGCTGGCCTGGTGTCTCTTGCCGGAGGGAAGAGAAGCAGAGACTACTCATGACACAGGGGCAGCCATGTCCCAGAGAGGCCCTTTGCTCCCCCTTCCCGTGCGTTCTCCCTGACCCAGAGCAAACAGGCCTGTGGGCTCTGGGGGATCACCCTGTCACCCACTCTTTGTGACTAGCACTGCCCAACAGGTGAGATCCAAGCAGCCCAGATGGGCAGAGGGCCCACCGCCTATAAAGTTAACCTCCCAAGCCCTCGGGGTCCTCACTGCAGAAAGCGGATAAGAACTCCTACTTTAGCTGTTGTGGGTATTCAGTGACATAATTTTGGTCAAGCATTTTGCATGACACTTGGCATCTAGAGCTCCATACGTGGCCAGAATTGTCCACATTTTCTTAACTTCTCTGGTTTTTCCTCACCCCAACCTCATCCTTCAGCTCTCACTCTGAGAGAAGGTGTTTGGTGAAAGGGGGGGGCACGGTTCAGAGAGACTTCCGTTGTCACCCCAGCCTGGGCATATCTCTGTGCCTCAGTTTCTTCATCTGCAACAAGACAACAATAAGAGTATCCCTCTTCCAAGACTAAGTGTGAAGACTAAGTGAGGGGATATAGGAGACACCTTTACAATAGGGCCTATCTATAGTGAGCACCCGATCAGTGTTAGCTCTCATTTCCTCCATGACCTCATTCTATTAAAGGCTCTATAATTCTCAGAGTCCCCCATACTTTTCCTTCAGAGCACTCATCATAATTAATAATTACCTATTTCTTGTTGTTATTTAATATTTTCCCCTCCACCCAAGTCTAAGCTCATCAGGGATCAACCAAGTGTCTCTCTTGATTGTGGCTGTATCCCCAGCACCTGGTACAGTGCCTGAATACAGTGGGTGTTTAATAAATATCTGTTGGATGAATAAATGCAGGAATAGATGAATAGAATATTAGCGCTGGCGTGGATGATCACCAAGGTCCCTTCCAGCTCTAAGAGTCTCTGACTATTCTCCATTTTTTGACAGCTTTGGAAGAAAAGTTTAAAATGAGCCCCAGAGAAGCTGTTTCACCGATCCCCGGGGAAGGCTCAGGATGGTTGCTGCTGACAGACTTCCAAACACTCAAGTTGTGCAGAGATTTACTCTGATTTTTTAAAAACCTGAGGAGGGAGCCTGCCGTATTTCCAGGTTGGGATCACCCTCTCCTCCCTCGGGGCTGCTGCACCCAGGGCGCTAAACACAGCTCTGCACAGGGTAGCGGGGACCCCAGCCAGGGCACAGGCCTTCCCATGTCAGCAGTGGACAGCCGGTCCTAAGCAACAAAGGCCAAATCTCATCAAGCAACAGGCAACCACAGCAGAGCCTGTCCTCTCCTATCTGCCCTCCAAAGAGAGAGGGCTTCATAAGGACTGACATGGAACACAGAGGGCTCTGAGGCTGGCCCTGTGTGCCATGACTTCACCCGGCCACAGAAACCACTTGCCTTTAATGCAGATTCCTGGGCCCCACCTCCGACCTAACTCAGACGTGCAGGGGGCCTGACACTATGCATTTTGTAAGAGCTCCCCAGATGTTTTGATGCATACCAAAGTCTAAACGATGCTATTCTAGATGACAAGGAAAGCAATCACAATAAGCCCTGCCCCCACCAGGTCCTCGGTGTGGACAATCAATTACTTCCACAATTGCAACATCATTCTGGAAACACCAGTCCACACCTGCTTTGTACATAGACTGTTCTGAACCACTGGTTTGCAAGCCTGATGGAATCATCCAGGCAGCTTTAAAATATACTGATGCCAGGGCCTTACTCCTAAACATTCTGATTTAATTCGTATGAGGTGCAACATAAGTTTGGGATTTAATATGGTGATTCCAACATGCAGCAAAGTTTGAGAACTCCTGCTCTAACTTTACCCTCACCCCCGCTGCTCAGCGTGCAGGCTCCAAGCACCACGAGCACCCCAGAACAGCCTCTGCCCAACCGGACGCTCGGCCTGAGCTGCCACGGGCCGAGAAATAAAGGGACAGTGGGGTATCACATGGCAAGACCCCGGATATTTCTGGGGCACATGATCTGGTCAGAGCCTCCATCCTACAAGCGCCACACGTTCACCGAAGTTATAGGTGACTTGCTGAGCAGCACCGTGTCCTCAGTGTGTATAAGACAATGGAGCACAGCTGTGAAGGTTCCCAGAGTCCTCTTTACTAACGTGTGACCTCAGCTTTTATCTCAGCACCATTCACTAACTCTGCAACCTCCCGCAAGTTCATCTCTCCAAGCCTGACTTTCCTCGTCTGTAATATGGGAATAACATTCCCTGACACTTTGTATCCACTGCCACACAACCTACGTGCAAGGCGCTTAGTGCGTCTGCTGACACAGGGTAATGGCTCAGTCCGTCCAAGCCAATGACAAAGTATCAAATGGTCCGGTTTGTTGCTATCAGATGCTTCACTCTTTTCTTTTCTTTTCTTTTTTTTCCTTTATGGGAGTGTGGACCCTTGGCAGCTCTTCTGCCAACCTCAGATACTTTCTACTCTTCTGGGGTCCCCTTCCTTGTCACACTTCGCCAGTTCTTTGTTCTTGAATTTGCCACTTAACTCATCTGAGACTCAGTTTCCTCCCTTCCAAAGTGGGGGCATAAAAGCACTAATACCATGTTTATCGAAAGAACTGGTGAGCTGCCCTGTGCAGAGTGCCAACAGGAGCCCAGGCAAAGGGCAGATCAACAAAGCGAAGAGGCCGGGGAATGTGAGGAATAATCCTTTCCCCTCCTTGAACTGAGGATCAGCAAAGAGTGCTCTCTATCTGCTCTGGCAGCCAGTGGGTAGAAAAGATGCCTCCTGAAGGATCATGGGGAGATGGGAATTCCAAATTTGGAGCCAAGGGAAGAGGCAGCCCCAGCTCCCCTCCACCCCTGTGGGGCAATGCTGCAGAATGCTAACTCCAGCTTGGGGCCCCTCTTACCAGCTCCCCATCCTCCTCACTCCATTTAGCTCTGGCAATCCAATTCCCTTTCCTCCACCCGGAAATCGATGTTTAATTAACACATTATTGGAAAAATAAACACAGTCTTCAATGGGACTGCAATGAAGCTAATGCAGCTCAGCTTGGGGGCCTCAGACCATCCCCTCAGTCAGAAAAATGCTCTTCTCTTCCCTCCCTCTCAACCAAGAAAAAGTTCTTCCTTTCTCCGTGGAGTCCTCCAGCCTGCAGAATCCATATTCTTCCCTCTGTGTCTTCCCCTCCACGGCTCTAGACAGTGAGACCCCCCCATTGCTTCTTACCCTTGACCTGATGACGTGGACACAGAGGGGAGAGGGAGATTTGGTGTCAGAACATATATCGCTATTCCACATGGGAAAGAGGCACCTTCTTCTGGATGCCCCCAGCCTCCACCTAGGAAGCTGCGGATGAGCCCACCTTCCCCCTGCTCTCCAGACCAGAACCAGCACTCATCCAGCTGCGGGGTCAGCAGCTGTCTTGCCCTGGCTGACTAGGATGATGAGCCCTGCATGTCCCACCTAGCCCTCTGCCTCAAGAGCTGATCTGAAGCCCTCCCCTCCTCTAGTCCCCATTTTAGATGTTCTAACTGCTGTCCCCGGCATGAATCCTAGAGTCAGACACAAGGTCTGTTGCTTCTCACTGTCCGATATTAGGCAAGCTATTTAACCCCACTGGTTTCCTTGTCAGACAAATGAGAATGCTACCTATCTACAGGAAATGTGGCAGAACACCATGCTTTGCTAACAGCAGGTCAACTTGGATGACAGTCCATTCGCCAGACTTTCCCACTGAGGTCCAGGCCCTATTATAGGGGGCCATGGGGAGTGGGGGCTCATCAAGGATCAGAGCCATGGAATAAAGCAGAGGTAAATACATTGCAGGTTCTCTGCCTTCTGCCAACTCACCACCATCCCAAACAACCTAAATTCCTTTTTCTGACAAGGTGCCTGAAACAAGGAAGAAAGTACCAGACACTGCAGGGAACAGAGTTTCCAAGTGCCATCAAAAGACAACCAGCAAGCAGCACATTGCAAAGCCAGCACTGGCCTCTCCCTAAGCCTAAAGTGCCTCTGACTGGCAGCAACATCTTCAGCACATCCCAGAGTTGTGGGTCAGACTGCCTGGCAAATGGGTCAACTCTCAGAATCAGGTTCCCAGACTTGCGGAACTAGAGGACAGTGCCACAGAGGTGGTGTGACACAGCAGTTAAGACCAAAGGCTTCAGAGCCAGGCCCACTGAGTTTGAATCATGACCTTGCCATTCCTACCTGCAGGACCTTGCACATATTATTTAATCTCTTTAGGCTTGGGGGGAGGGCTGTAATACAGAAATGATAAAAGCATCTACCTCATAGGGTAGATAATGCATGTCAGGGGCTTAGCATGGTATCTGGCACAGTGAGACTCAAATGTTGTCTGGTGGTAGTGTAGTAAGACTAGTGAGGTAAGTAGTAATGGTGATGTTGATAATAAAACTAGTCAAAAGATTCAGGTCTTCAGCCTTTAAAAATGGGGACAAGTTGAAGTATCTCTGGGGAAAGGTTCTACTCCCAGTCACTTCCTCTCTAAAACTGGATTTCCCTCTCTTGCATTCCCCTTTCCTCTCTCTACCCATTAACAGAAAGTGGGTGATGCCATCTCAAAGAAAGATGACTACATATTTTATCATCCAAACCAGGACACTTTTGAGAGTTAATAATTACACTACGACAAAGGCCTAGATGGGAACTGTCTCTGCAAAGCAGGGCATCTGGTCACCCCATCTCAAGGTCGCACAGAAACAGCTTCAGGCCCTGTCTCAAGGTCCAGGCTCAAGGTAAGTCTTGCCTGGTTCTCAGAATCCACTTTACTCTGGCCTCCGTTCCCCCACTGCGCTGATTCCCTCAACACACACACACACAATTGGCTGGATGTCTAGCCCCTCCCTAATTCAAGGTCAAGGCCAACCCTAGGGGTGGAGCAGAGGGACTTGATAGGGGCCCTTTACCCACATTTCATGGCATCATGCTCCCCAGCCAGCACCTGGATATAGAAATGAAACACTGAGGCTAATGTCTGAGCCCATGCCTCACTTTCTTGAGAAACAAGGGCTAAGCCAGTGTAGGAGAAGCACACAAGTTCCCAGATCATCAGGATCCAGAGACCAGCTGCTTAGACTTCTGAATGGAGCCCCTGCTGCCCCTAAGAGTAAACTTAATGGGCAAGGCTACATGGGATTGAAAACCTGGAGCATGCCACTGTGATCTCTTCCTCCAACACATTCAGAGGTTGACCTTGACCAGCACTCAGTGACTCCAGTGACCTTGGAGTATAGGCCACCAGTCTTCCTCCAGTATTCCCCTACTCTGCAAGAGGCAAATCTGCCCTCTTTAAAGGCACACCTACTGGGGCACCTGGGTGGCTCAGTGGGTTAAAGCCTCTGCCTTCGGCTCAGGTCATGATCTCAGGGTCCTGGGATCGAGCCCCGCATCAGGCTCTCTGCTCAGCGGCGAGCCTGCTTCCTCCTCTCTCTCTGCCTGCCTCTCTGCCTACTTGTGATCTCTGTCAAATAAATTAAAAAAAAAATTAAAAAAATAAAGGCACACCTACCCCCATCCAAGACCCACTCCTCTGATGGAAGAAGGAGGAGAAATAAGAGGCGTGCTCAGGCAGCCACCAGCACAATACCCTTTGAGAAAGGGTGCACATCCCACAAGGCAGCATGATGGAGTGGAAAGAACACCACCTGGGCAGCCAGGAAACCTGGATTCCAGCTTTGTCTCTGGATCAGATTTGACATACGACTTTGGACAAGCCACTTAATCTCTCTACACCTCAGTTTTCTCATCTGCATTTGAGGGCACTAAATGAGATGATGGTTCATCTACCTTTTACCTCTAACAGTGTAACATAAGGGCCATGAACTTGGACTCTAGAAAAGGACAGATCTGTGCTCAAATCCTTGATCTGCTAGTTTACTAGTTAACTTTGTGTAAGTCTAAGCTTCAATCTCCTCCTCTGTTCAAGGCAGATAATAAGAATACACTGCATTGCACCGTCTGGAGAATTAAATGAGATAATGAATATTTACTAAAAAAAAACAACCCATCTTGGTACAGAACTTGGTATATATTAAGATCCTCAAAAATGGCAGCTATATCACCACTATTACTAGTACCACTATAATGATAATGACTAATATTACAGGGATTGTGAAGGAGGCAGAGTTCTTCTGAGTCAGGCTTGGAGACCTACCTTTCTCAGTCAGAAAGTTTCACACTTTCCAATCCCTCTAGCAGATCTGGGACTTGCAGGGAGGGATAAGCCAGCCAGAGACAAGTCCAAGGTGTTAGAGAAGAAAAGAGAACCCCAACACCAAACCCATATGGTTCTTTCCTTCAATCAACAAATATTTGCTGAGCACCTACTATGTGGCTGGACGTGTCCTAGGCACTGGGAACACTGCAATGAACAAAAACAAAGTCCCTGAGCTCCTGGAGCTTTGTCCTAGAGGAGACAAGATCACCTTCACACTTCAATACATAATATAGTATTAGGTAGTGATCGGAATTAAAGGCAGGATAGCAGTCTGCAAAGTGGCCAGCAGTGGGGTCAGAGGGCTATTGTAGAAAACCAGTCCGTATAGTCCTCTCTGAGCAGGTATCATTTGCACAGAGACCTGCAGGAAGAGGCTGGGAGCAGGCCCCACGCAGATCCCCTGCTGGAACCCAGTACTGCCACCTGTGGCTGGCCCAGCGGCAGGGCCTCACTTAGTCAACGGCAGAGCAACCAGGGTTGGACCTCAAGGATCAGAGCTGCGGCTCAGCCATTTGCCCCTGCAGGTGCGTGCCTGGGGGAGACCAGGCCTGATCACAGTGGGAGGACTATTGTACCAAGCAGGTGTATTCCTAGGAGGCAAGCTTTGGAAGGGACTCTTCTACTTCTGCAAGTCCCCCATTGACACATAAGGGTCATGTAAGGAGAAGGAATCGGGGATCCCAAGAATATTCTCTTCTCCGTGTTTGGCACAGAAATTTGCCCCTGAGGAATCCAACTCCCGATTTCTCCCCTTTCTCTGGCAATGACGTAACCCTTTCTCCCTAACTCCTCAAGGTCAGCCCTGGGAAGGGAGGGGGGACATCAGAAATGCAGGACAATCAGCATTTTGCTCTGAGGACTTTTTTTTTTTCATTCGGGCAAAATGTTTGCCAATTTCATTTATAATTGCATAAAGAGGGACACACCTTTAGCCAAAGGAGACGGAAAATGGCGTCTGGTAGTTAAGGCAGCCGAGCCCGGAGCACTGGGGCTCGGCTGCTTCACCGGCCCAGGGCGATCTCAGCTCCTGGGGGGGGGCTGTAGCCTCCACCAAGGCCCAGCTGCCCAAGGGTGGACAGGGCCAGGAGGGCAGGGCCGTCCGCCCAGCTCTGCCTGAGGCTCCGGAGGTGGCAGGGAAAACCCTCAATTTCACCCACCTCTCCCCCTTCAGTCTGCACCCGCCCACCAGTCATCCACGAGCACCCCCGCCCACAGGCTGGCTTGGGGACGTGGGGACCTCACAGGCGACGCTTCCGCTGGAGACCCCAGCGGTTTCTCCCTCCCCAGCCTCTTCCCAGCTACGCTGAACACTCCATTGCCCTCTGTCTCCACACCCCCGCTTCCCCCCCCCACCCACCAAGGGGAAGTCAGCTTCCCTTCCCTGGCTCCCCCGCACCGCTCCAGAGCCCCGCGCACGGCCCCAGCCAACAATTACACTCCGGCGGCACAAACAGGCAGGCAGCCTCCTGCGTGACCCGCACACATGGTGTTCACACTCCCGTGTGGTCCAGGTGGAGGCACACCGGTGTTTGACAGGACACAAACACCCCTCCAGCCCCCCTCCCCAAAGGCAACACAAAGGCCCCCAAGAATTTCAAGACCAGACAACATCGGACATCAGAGCGAGAGCCGGGTAGGACAAAGACATCATTCCAGTCCTCGCAAGGAACGACGACAACTCTGGGACATTCTGCAGTGCCCTCTGGCTTGACACAGCCCGCTGAGCAGAGCTGTGTGTGTTGGCGTGTGTGAGAGAGCATACATATGTGTGGGTGCGTGGGGTGCTGTCTGTCTCTACTGTCCAGGCAGCAAATCTCCCCAGAGGTAACCCGGTCCAGACTCTGCTTTCCCCGCAACCTTCCTCCCATGTGCCGCAAATGCATATTACACGGATGGTTAAATTGGATCATTATCACCGGGTGCTTATTTGGGAAAAAAAAAATCATTAATGTCATCTACCCCCACTCCAATCCCCTTCTCAAGAAGTCCCCTCCCCCAAAGACTCTCCAACATGCTAATCCCATGAACTGCGACACACCACAGCTTTCTGGAGAGAATAATGGCGAGGAGAAAGAAGAGAGCGGAGTGGGGAGAAGACGTGGATAGCGTTACTGCATTGCCCGTATGAAGATGGGTGGAAAGGAGCCATGGTGGAGGTAGGGGCGGGGAGAGCCTCGGAGGGGAATGAAACCAAACGAAATCGAGTCCTTGGTCGCCTGTGTCCGTGCGAGAGTGCGTGTGTGCAAGAGCGTGTGCAAGTGCGTGTGTAGATGTGCCGACTTAGCCCTCCTATCAGAAGGCTGCATCCGTGTGGCATGTAGGAAAGGCCATCGCACCACTGTTGTGTTGCAAAAAAAAAAAAA